>RJWM01000948.1:0-177779 GCA_004363535.1 Dasyprocta punctata
GTCTCTTTATGTACTTTTTTTTTTTTGAGATAGAGTCTCATTATGTAATTTAGGCTGACCTTGAACTCAGTATGTAGCCCAGGTTGGACTCCAACTAGCTCAGTCCTCCTGCTTCAGCCTCCCAAGTGCTGGGATTACAGGGGTGCACCACCACACCTTGCTTCTTTGTATTAACATTTATACTACCACATAATACCAAACATTTTTGTTTTATTTTCAACCACAGAGTACTGGGAAGAAATCCAAAATAATAATTCCCTCTTAATTTTGATAGATTTATATTTACTGAGGACAATGTAGAAAATATATATGCATGTGATGTATTATTTTTTATTTTAAAGAGAATAAAAGAACCCAATAAAAATGACACAGAATTTCAAGATGAGATGATAGGAAATTAACAATGATTATTATAGTGCGTGTTGTTGTCTTTGAAATGGTTGCTCAGATTACCAGATATAGGCATACAAAGTTGATTAAACAATATAAGCACTAACTGTTCCTTTTAGTGAACTAATAGAATGAGTAGTACAATTATTTTAGCTATCTTGTGTGTATATATACATATATACATATGTATATATATATTTTCCCCCTTTCTTTTTTTCTCCTTTCTCCTATTTCAGTTGTTCTTTCTTTCTTTCTTTCTTTCTTTTTTTTTTTTTTTTTTGGCACCAGGGCTTGAACTCATAACCTCACACCTGCCAGACAGGCGCTTAAGTCACTGAGCCAAACTCCTGGCCCTGGTTTTTTTGAGGCAGGGTCCCACTGTGTAGCTCAGGCCAGCCTTGCACTCGCGTTGCAGCCCAAGCCAGCCTCAAACTCACAACGCTCCTCCTACCTCAAACTCCCGAGTACTGGGATTAAAGTCGAGCGCCACCACGCCCGGCTCCAGTTGTTCTTTCTTTTTGAGTAGTTTCTTTCCCTTTTACAGGAGCTGTTGTACTTTTTGGATCTTATTTACTCTTTCAGTTTCTTACACTAGGGAGAAAATATGATGTTTACACATGCCTTTCTGATTTATTTCACTTACTGGTATGGTCTCTAGTTGCATCCATTTGCCTATTAAAGCCTTGAGTTTCTCTTTCTTTATAGCTGAGTAGTATTCCAGTGTATAAAAATACCACATCTATTTTAACTATTCCTCAGTTGATGGGTATTTGTATGGTTTCCAAGATTTAGCTATTACAAACTGTGCTGCTCTAAACATGGGAGCACATATATATTGCTGTGGTAGGATGTTTTCAATTCTGGAAAAATACCCAGAAGGGGAATAGCTGGTTCAAATGGGACCTGTAATGCTAGTTTTTTGAGGCATCTCCACACCGATTTCCACAGTGGTTATACGAATCTACACTCCCATTAACAGTGGAGAAGGGTTTCTTTATCCCCACATCCCTGCCAGCATTTGTTATTGGATTGTTTTTTGGTGATAGCTATTCTTTCCGGAGTGAGAGGGAATCTCAGTGTTTTAATTGTATGCATGTGATATTTTAGAATTTTAAAAAGGGATGGAATTTTAAAATGATCTTTTTAAAGAGTGGCATGGTTCATATAAAGAAAACTGAATTGGAAGTAAGTTTCTTTGATTTAGTTTTGCTGTCCAAGTCCTTGGCCTTCTTTTCACATCAATGCAGGGGATGAGACCACCTCTGTATTTTAAATTTTTAAAAACTTGTTTTCTTATTATTATTTGGTCATTGGGTTCAGCAGTAATGAGATAAAGACTTTGAGCCCTTTTGAAGAAAGACAAGGTAGAATATTTAAAAGTAGAAGAGGGAAAATATTTTTCTTGTTTTGTGATGCAGTAGAGCTCCCACTGTTGCAGTTTGTCAGAAACTTCTCAGTTTTAAGAAATTGTGACTCACACTCGGGAGGCTGAGGTAGGAGAAGCGTTGTGAGTTCGAGGCCGGCTTGGGCTACAACGCGAGCGCAAGGCTGGCCTGAGCTACATAGTGCGACCCTGCCTCAAAAAACTAGGGCCGGGAGTTTGGCTCAGCGGCTTAAGCACCTGCCCTGGCAGGTGCAAGGTTGTGAGTTCGATCCCTGGTGCCGCAAAAAAAAAAAAAAAAAAAAAAAAAAAGAAATTGTGACTCCACTGTGTCTGGTTGCAACACTGTCATTTGTGCTGCCTCCCTTCAATTCTGGTCCCACACCCTGCTAGCTGAATGACTATGGGCAAATCACAGGTGTCCTGTGCCACAGTGCTCATGTGGAGAGGGTGATTGTCTAGTACTTAACTGTGGAATGGCTGGGAGCTCATCTGTGTAAGTGTTTAAAGCAGAACTTGGTGGGCCTTATAGCTGTTATGTGCTAGACTGTGGAGTGCCTTGTGGGCCTCTGGGGAGCCTCCCTGAAAACATTAGCCCTTCTCACCAGTCAGTGGGCTGTGCTGGTCAGTGGACTGCATACACTAGCTAGAGTCAAAGACATTGCTTTTGGGCTAGAGATGGTGGAAATCAGTTTTCCCTTCTATGCCTTTCTCTTAAGAAAAAAATAATTATAATTATGATCATAATATTTATTTCTCTTGGATGATGGATAAAAAGAACTTGGAGGACCTGAACTTTGTCTGCTGTGAATACCTAATCTAATCTAAACTTTATACATACGCAATACTAAAACAGGAAAAAACAACTCTGGTGTGTCTTGGTTATAGGCATTTTATGTGAGTTGTAATTGTTAGGTTTTTATAGTTCTTGGCCTTTGGTTAGCTGAAAGCTAGGTGTGACAACATTCTTCATCCTTTTCTTGTCATACCTAGTAGCAGAAATTGAGTGCCAGAATTTAAAAGGGGAAAAGTGCTAGTGTACTTATTTAGAATATACATTGCCTTAGAAATTTATTTGAGTAATGAAGTTTAAATGGCAGGGTGACATTTGGGGAAAGAACAAAACATTGGAAGGGAGGAGATTCTTTGCAGCCTGCTTTCATCCTTGTGGGACTGAGGGCTGCTGAGAAGCTGGGTGAGGGGTGAAACAGCGCTGGGTGGGATAGATGTGCTTTTGAGTAATTTGCCATGATCTGTTTAGAAGAGCTGTCTGCATTTCCATACAAACTTGGTAGAGATGCTGCTATAATTGTGGCTTTAAAATTTATCACCTTAGATTAATAAAACTTCGTTTTTCCAAGTAGAGCTATGACTTTCTCACTGTCTCTCTCTCACATTTTTTTTTTTTTAAAAAACATCTTCTTAAGACAAGGTCTTGCTAAATTGCCCAGACTAGGCCCAAACTTTTGATCTTCTTGGCTCAGCCTCCGAAGTAGCTGGGATTACAGGCGTCACTGCACCTGGCTGACTTTGTCTTTCTTAATTTCCTTCCTATATAGAAACAGCATATAGTGGTCAAAAGCAAGCCCAAACATTCACTTTTCAGCTATGTGACTTGGTCAAGTTACTTAACCTATTTGAGTTGTGGGTTCTTGTATAAAATAGGAATGACACACCATACCATAAATTGTGATTCTGTCTGTGTGAGACACCCAAAATAGGCACATTCCTAGAGATAGAAAGTAGACAGAGAACATGGGGAGAGGAAAATTAGGAGTGGCTGCTAGTAGGCATGAAGTTTCTTTTAGGTGGTGAAAATGCTTTGGAATTAGTAATGATGGTTGTACAGATTTGTGAACTTAGTAAAACTGAATTGTACACATAAAAGCAGTTAATTATGTCTCAGGGAACAGAATGGAAGTGACAGTGCCTACCTGACAAAGCTGTGACATGTGAGGCAATGTGCCTGAGAGCAAAGGTATGCAGTTAGGGCTAAATATGTGTGGCTGTGTGTGCAGTTGGTGAATGCTGGAGTAGGATGTTGAAACATGGGGTTGGAGAAGAATAAGACGCAGCCAGGAGGAATGTGGGTCAGAATACTTTTGAGTTTGAGCCAGATTAGGCCCAGGACTGCAGGCTTCAAGTCCAGTTCTGTTTCTGTGGCTCATTATTCTCTGCTGCCTGGCCATAGGAAAACCAAATGCACCCTGCAGTAGGGAGACTTGTCACAAATGAGCCATAGCACAGACTCCATAGCTTGCCACGGAACCCTAATTCCCTTTAGTGGAAGGCTATTGGATTCACTGAATGGAAATGCAGCATAGCTATGCAGGCCCCTTAGTCCAATTTCCACGCCCCACACTCAAGGCTTCAGGCCCCTCATTGCTGATTAGGACTGGGAGGAAACAGCTTTCCAAGCACAGTGGCCCTTTGCACCCTATCCCTGTTAAGCTTTCTCCTTCCTAATCTTCCTTTCCTAGGAAAATCTGTTTCCAATGGCACATGGCAGCGTGCTATTTAGAAGGATTGTAAAATTCTGCCTGTCTTTAAAAAAAAAAAAAAAAAGCCTTTAAGTTGATCATCAGTTGCAATATGTTTAATCTTAAAGTCATTCCTTATTTCAGTATGGCAAGTTCTTTCAGCCTTGCAAATAGTGTTTAAAGAAAGCATGGATTTAATTTAAAAATCAACCTTGATTGTTCAATTCTGTTTTGCTCTGTCAACTTTTTCCTTGGTTTTTCTTTTTTTTATACTTTGTTCTGTTTCACTAGACTAAGAAAACAAGGAATCTTCCTATGATGAGTGCATTTCAAGGACAATCTTTTGAAAATAAAATCTCAAAGCATGTCATTGAATTAGAGAGAAATATGCATTTCACTTTATACTGGTTACTTAGTTTCTGTAGCCTCTGGTCATTCAGATTATGTGTTTGTTTATTTATTTATTGGTAAGAGAGCTATGAGTATATTTGTCTTAACCCTGCTGACTAGATTGTGAACCCCTAGGGATAAAGACTGTTCCAGTCATCTTTGTATCCCCTGCAGTGCCTAGCCTTTGTGATTTGTACATGATAGGCCAATAAATATCTATTAAGTTATTTCTATGACTAGTAGATATTAGAATGATATTTTGAAATTAATTACAATATAATCCCCACATCAGAAGGGTATTTTTTACCTATAGAAGATAAGGATTTTGTAGAATCGCCTATGTTTTTATTATTTGGACCCCTAAAAAAAGAACAGCAATAGAAGATTTTTTTTTTTTTTTTTTTTTTTTTTTTAGCAATAGAAGATTAGTTAGACTGGAGTTGTTAATTTATTTATTTAGAGACGGGGTCTTGCCATGTTGCCCAGGCTGGTCTCAAACTCAGGAAGGCTCCTGCCTAAACCTGAGTACCTGGGACCACTAGCATGTGCCACGGTGCCCAGAGAGGCTATAGTTACATCCTGTGTTAGTATCCCAAGGAATGTTTTTCATGTCCCAAAGAATGAGTTACATGCAGTACCAGTAGACCAGAGTTTCACTATGATATGGAAAGTAAATTTTTTTTTTTTTTTTTTTTTTTTGTGGCACCAGGGATCGAGCTCATAACCTCGCGCCTGCCTGACAGGCGTGTAAGCTGCTGAGCCAAACTCCCGGGCCTGGCTTTTTGAGGCAGGGTCGCACTGTGTAGCTCAGGCCGGCCTTGCGCTCGTGTTGTAGCCCAAGCGGGCCTCGAACTCACAATGCTCCGCCTACCTCAGCCTCCCGAGTGCTGGGATTAAAGGTGTGCACCACCACGCCCGGCTTGGAAAGTAAATTTTTAATATTTATTCACTCAACATATCTTTAATGCCTGATTCTTTACATGTTACCCAGAGTGTTACCCAATGGTGAACCCCTTTGTTTTCCTCTGAGATTATTAATTCCAAATTGATATTATGAAAAGATTACTATTTTATCATCCCTTCTCCCTTTTTTGGGTTGAGACATGGTCTCACTATGCATTTCAGGCTGGCCTTGAACTCATTATGTAGCACAAGCTGCCTTTGAACTCATAGAGATTCTTGTGCTTCAGGCTCCTTAGTACTCAGATTATAGGTGTGTGTCATCACATCTGGCTTCATGTTACCTTTAGAAAATTGTCTACAAATTGATTACCTACTTAACTGTTAGCCATCTTTGATGGAGCAGGGCAGCTGTCTTTTTTTGGGCAGTACTTGGTATTGCACTCAGGGCCTTGTATGTGCTAGGCAAGCACTCTACCACTGAGCTACATCCCACCAGCTATCTTTGAGAGGGTAGGAGTGGGTATTTGGCAAATTGTATGATTAAATAGCATTGGTAAGAATAGGAGTTGAGGACTGGGTGTGGTGGTGCACACCTGTAATCTCAGCACTTGGAAGGCTGAGGCAGGAGGATTGCCATGAGTTTGAGGCTAGCCTGGGCTACGTAGTGAGACCCTATCTGAAAAATAAATCAAAACCAAACCAAACCAAAACAAAACACCAAGAATAAGAGTTGAGAGCCAGGTAGAATTCTTGCCTAGCATTTATGAGACCCTGGGGAAAAAGTAGGAATTGAGATAATCTGCTCACTTTCTGAATGAGTACAAGAAAATTGGCAGTATTCCTCTACTCCACCCCACCCCTCTTTTTGGAAGCAGGATCTTGCAGTATTGCCCGGACTGACCTTAAATTTGTGATCCTCCAGCCTCAGCCTCCTGAGTTACAAGTTACAGAAAGGTTCACTGTGCCAGCTTCAACCTTACTTTGTTGACCTAATGGTAACTGTGTTGTTTGTGTGGCTCAAATGCAGAATGCATTCATAAGGCTTATTGTTAGGGCTTCTTTCATCTCCCTACTCTCCATAAAGAAGCTAGTACCAAGAATGTGAGGCATGTGGCTGGGTAGTGTTTGCCCCTAATACATAGTTGTAAGACCTAAGGTGAATTTGTTCCTTCCTGTAGGAAAAAAATGGCCTCTAGGAATAATGGGTTTTGCTTTCTGCACAACCTGGGGAATGAATGGTGTTACTTGCAAGAAAAGTAGAGAGGATGCATCAGTGTGGAAGATGTAGGTTTTCTTTCTTACCTCTCCAGGGTCTGACTGGAGTCCCTTTAAGGATGCCTAGTCTCAGTATAGGCCACTCAGAGACTTGAAGATTGATTCAGTTCTTTGCCATGCATCCTAAAGCTGACCTATGAACAGAAAACACAAGTAGCAGTGGCTGAGGTAAATGCCTTTTTACTTTGAGCTACGAAGCAGATTGAAGTGCAGTATGTTTTCCTGTCCTTCTCATAGGCGGTGTGCACGGTTTGGATCCATTCCCCGGATCTGTGTGCATTGCGGCTGTGGGAACTTTGTGCCCACCGCTTTCTTTGGAGGTGGCTTTCTTACAGTGTACGTCCATTCCCTGGGATGCTGTTCTCTGAGCAGGAAGATGGAAGGTCTGACTTGAGGACTGTTTTGCTTTCCACTTGTCTTAACAAAAGGATGCATCATAATTGCCCCAAAGAATGATGTCTTGGTTGTGTATTCATAAAAGCCTTTGATTTTGAAAACCGACTTTAAAAAAATGAAGTACTTTATCCCTTTTACTTGTGTATAAAAAGTTTCTAACTTTAGCTTTATCAGATTAAGAATTTCAGGCCAGATAAGATTTAAGGTTAGTGTTTTTTTTTTTTTTTTAACCTTCACCAAGCCATATAATGGGGAGAGAATTTCCCAAGATTAAATAAATAAATAAATAAATAAAACTAGCCTGTTTGGTAGCATGCTTCTGTGATTCTAGCATTCTGGGAGGGAGCTTGAGACAGAAGCACTGCAAATTTTAGCCCAACCTGGGCACTTGGTGACTTAGTGAGAACCTGTCTCAAAAATAGAAAATTCAAAAAGGACTGCAGTTGTGGCTCAGTGAGATGTCCCTAGGTTTAATCCCCAGCACTGGAGAAAAAAAATTTTTTTTTTCTAGTACAACAACTAAGGCCATGTCACAAATGCAGCTGGACTAGTTTCAGCAAATACTCTGTTCATCCAGACTGGAGGAACAGCAACTAAACCAATGTCGAGTTTATGTTTTAGGAATATTTCTTAAAATATACTATAGCCTTAGTTTTTAATGGTATGAAGATATATGAATACAAAGAGGAATGTGGGGGAAAATAACAAATAGGGGGAAAGCCACTCTTATTTTTTGGCATATAAAAACTCCACTAGGGAAACCTATTTTAGTTTCTCCTCGTTGAACAACTGGCCTGATCTGTGGAGAAAACTGGTGATGTTCTGATGCTCTAACTTGGAAAACTGGTTTGTTCGTGTAGAGTAAGAGTCAGGATGGTAAGGAGGCAGCCTCTGCCGTCTTCCAGAGACAGCCATTTGTTCTCCTGCATACCCAAGGGGACCAGTGTGGGCACTGTGAGGTCAAGCTTCCTCCAGTGGCTTCTCAGTTAAGGCAGTGGGTGGTAATACGTGATTTTCATTAGTGTCCTGTGCTGAAGCATGCTGTTGGCCACAAGCTGTCCCTGTGTATTTGGATTCTAAATCTGATCCTCTGCTGGTGGTACTGCTCAGTGGTAGGTACCTGGGTTCAATCCTCATTACCACAATAAAACAGAAACCCAAACCAAACTCTGTTCATTTGGCCCAAACTACTTACCTAAATAAGTGGCCTGAATTCTCCAGATTCTGAGCAGTGACAGTACCATTGAAAAGGTAATGTGTAGGGCAAAAATGGTGGCAATGACAAAATTGTTATTCTTCAGATCTTATTATTACTGTATATTTGATGTATTTTTTTCCTGCTGTTTTTCCTTGCCTGGTAAAATTCTGGCTGTTCATCTCATTCTTCTGCATCCAGAGTTTACATGTACTTTCCCAGGTATCACTTTTTTTTTTTTCCCAGCACCGGGGATTGAACTCACAGCCTCATGCCTGCCAGGCAGGTGCTTAAGCCACTGAGCCAAACTCCCAGCCCTGGTTTTTTTGAGGCAGGGTTGCACTATGTAGCGCAGGCCGGCCTTGCGCTCGTGTTGTAGCCCAGGCTGGCCTCGAACTCACAATGCTCCTCCTACCTCAGCCTCCCGAGTGCTGGGATTAAAGGCATGCGCCACCATGTCTGGCTTCCCAGGTATCACTGTGGGTCACTGTTTTTTTTTTTTTTTTTTTGAAATAATTTCACATACAGAAGTGTTACTGGAACAACCTAAAGAGCTCTTGTACCTGTTTTATTCAGACTTCCCAGTTAACACTTTAATGCATTTGATCCATAAGCAGCCAACTCTTTCCCTCATATATATTGTTTTGTCTTTTTCAGAAACTTTTTTTTAAATAGTAACTGGGGATGGAACCCAAGCGCTGGTGCATGCTAGGCAAGTACTCTAGCACTGAGCTATAATCCCGCCCTTTTTTCAGAACCTTTGACACCAAGAAGCAGATAGGTTGTCTCGTCTCTAAACACTCTAGCGTGCCCTTCTCCCACACAGGGACACGTTTATCCATCTCAGCACACACTCTCCAAATCAGGAAATTAACATGGATTCAATATTCAGACTCCATTCAAGTTTTGCTAACGGTCCCACCAGTGACTTTTCTTTGTCTAGGATTCTTCAAGAATACAGGTCATGTTTAGTTGTTATGTATCTTCAGATTCCTTCTATCTGGAACAGTTCCTTGGCCTTTCCCTGGCATTTACATCTTGGACACATTTAAAGAACAGTCCTTATATTTGCTGTGCTGACCCTCAGCCCTGGTCTGTAGCCTGTTTCCTCCTGACTAGACCCAGGTCCTGAGCAAACACAGGCAGAGGAGTGCTGAGATGCACACTGCCAAGCTTGATTGCTAACCATGTGTGTCTTTTGGTTTTGCCATTTTAAATTTGCCTTTTTTTTTCATGATCTTTTTTGAGACAGGGTCTTGCTATACAGTTCAGGCTTGCTTTGAGCTCGTATTGTAACCCAGGATGGTCTTAAACTCACAGTGATCCTCCCCACTCAGCCTCCCAAGTGCTGGGACTACAGGCGTGCACCACCACGCCCAGTTTTGAATTCGCCATTTTCTTCTTCGCCCTTGACTAGTCAGTCTTTTGTAGGAAGGTTCTGAGATTTCACTGATACCTGTTTATCTTTCACAAGACCTAGCATCCACTGACAACTCCTACTGCCTCAGTGGTGATTTTTATATCCATCATGCTTTCTACATTTAGTAGTTCATGTTCTGCCATAAAGGGCATCTTTCTTTTTCCTTTATGTATATCAGTATGGACTTAGGAGTTTTTTCAATGGATTTTATCTCCTGTAATTTTAAGATTTTAATGCATGTACTATCCCCAGTTGGGTCTGTGAGCCCCCGTTCAGGTTGGTTCCAGTGTCCTTTGGACACATCCCCACCTTTGAAGCATTCTTAATAGTTGTAAGTTGCTTTATGCTGCCTTTTACACAACAGAATAAGCCTTCTGTGAAGCATAGGCTTGGCACATCCTTCGAGGAACCGCTTCCATCTCTACATTCTGTAAATTACAACTTTAGCTGCCAGCTCTGTTTCTGTTCCCTCCATAGCATAACCAGCCTCAGGAGCAGTTTCATCCAGAAAGGAACTTGTCAGCAGGCTGCTGCATGCCATCTAATTTCACATGGCTCCCAGTGTGTGTGTGCATGAGTGTGTGTGTTTGTGTATGTACGTGTGCCTGCCATTGAGAGGGCTGTTTCTATCTTCCCTGGTACCAGGATACTCTGCTTCTTAAAAACTGGTAGCAATCTTACCATGGCCACCAGATGGGGTAACTTTAGGGACACGTCTGTCAGCTTGACTTGGGGCTGCCAACAAGAGCTTTGCTATGTGAGTGCATTTAGTCTCTGATTTTCAAATGGCATTCATGAAAGTACCTTGTACTACTTGGTTCTAAAGATTCTGAACCCTGACTGTGTAAGCAAATGGTTTCCTTAAATTGAGTTCTTCCTGTGTCATCCAGAATTTTATGGACTGGGGATGTAACTTAGTGGTAGAGCGCTTGTCTAGTATGTGCAAGGCCCTAAGTGCAATCCTTAGCACTACAAAAAACAAACAAAAACAAAACTCCCCAGAATTTTATAAATTTAGCTAAACTTGGACAACTTGTTTGGAAATGATAAATAAATGTTCCTTGTCTGGAATTTTTTTCTCTCAGCTCCTGAGATTTTTGTAGCTCCATACTTTGAAGCTTGTTGTAGAATTGATTTTGGTAGAAAGACTATATAATATTCCTTAGAATTTGTCTTTTTCTCTTCTTTTGGCACACTGTTAATATGAGAGGCTAGGGATAGTGTAGCTTAGTGGTAGAGCACTTGCCTAGCTTGCACAGGGCTCAGCACAACATAAACAAACAAGTAAGTGTAAATATTGAATACAAAATAAAACATCACTACTTACTTGCAGTAGTGTATGTTTGTGTCACTGGTTGCTTCAATTAATTATAAAATCCTTTTCATTTGCTTATAGAGAGGACTTAAAGTGTCTCACATAAAAGCTCACATTTTATGTGAGAAGATCAATAGTAATAAATAAAAAACCAAAAAAACAAAAGACAGCTACTAAAGGAGGGAAAACCTTGGGTACTAGGAACTAGAATGGCAGTAGTTTCTCTGTTGAGAACTGAATTAATACTGAAGTCCTTGTCAAGCCTCTGGATTTGTAGAGGAAAGGGTGTGATGTCTTTCCTCACCCACAACTCACAGTCTTATAACAAAAGATGGCTAACAAGAGCAAAACATAACAGATTTATTTATTTTTTGTGGTGCTGAAGATTGAACCCAGGGCTTCACACATGCTAAGCAAATTGCTGTAGCACTGAGCCACATCCTCAACCAATAACAAGTTTATTCAGTCATAATACACAGGCCTTCAGAAATGAAGACCCAAAGATCCAGGGAAAACTTACTTTAATGCTTCGGTTCAGAGAACAGACAGTCAGATAGAAATGTGATTAGATCAAGGGTATGATCTGATAGTAATACTGTTTCTTTTGGTTACCTTACAAGTATTGGGATGGAAAACAGAGGGATTATATCAGTCTGCTTAAAATGGGGATTCTATAATTACTGAATTTTGTGTGTTTGGCCCAAGATTAAGAAACTTGTGGTGGAGGCACTGCCCAATATTAACCGGTGCCAAGACCTACACAGAGCTGTGTTCTGCCTTTCCTCTGTTAGAAGAAACCTGGGATTTCTGTTTCATATTTTAAGCTTCTGTTTCTTTATTTATAAGTGAAGATAATAATAGACCTTGTCTGTTGAATTGTGAGCAATTAAATAAGATGAAGCAAATAAAGTGATGAATACATAGAAAAGGCTCAGGTGTTATCTAGAACAAATAAGATGTGTGCTTGTTTAGTTGCTCTTCTCTTTCTCCTTCTAACTTGAAACCTTTATTTGGAAGTAACTCCAGTCAAGATAATCTGTGTTTAAGAACAACTAACAAAAAGAGAAAAGAAAAAGACCTAAAACCTTGGTTTGCACTTAAGAATTTGATATGAATCTTCCTGCAGCCAGAGTTGGCAGGGTTAATGTGTGCTGGCTGAGAAGTCATGCTGTTACCTTCTGGCAGCACATATGCAGATGCTGTTGTATTAATTACCAAAGAAAGCCTGATTAACTCAGGAGTCCTTTAACTGTCAGTGAGGCAGCTGCTCCAGCTCTGAAATAGGTTTCCTTCCTCCCTCCTACTGCCAGTCTACAGCTTTTAATCTCTTCTTTGGAGTCTGCTAAGACCGCAGGCAGAGGCCCTGGCTAGTTCAGTCAACTTTTTGATCTGCAGTAAGCCTGCATAATTAATTTCACATATACTTTAAAGTAAAATAAAAGCAACCAGATCAACCTTCCCCCTTATATACTTACTCTTTCGACAGTTAAAACAGATAGTAACCTAGAATTTAAGAGCTGAAAAGCATATCAATAGGTACTGTCCAACTCTCTCAGATGAGCAACAGTTCAAGGCCCAGAAAGAGAGCAAGTGGACTGCCAGGGTAACTAAGCTAGTCAGCAGTGAAGCCTGGGGTCAGAATACCTGCCCTCACTCTAGTGCTGTTCCCACTTCCATGTTACACACCTTGTCACTGAGCTAGCTGTGTGCCCAGAGGAGCAAGCTAGAAAACCATCTTCTTTCAGCATTTCTATCTGTATCTTGGGTCAAATCTTATAGACATGTTGGAGATTAATGAAAAACCAAATGATTTGTGGGCGAAACAAAAGACTTGGATAGTGATGTATCGAAAAGCAGATAGCCAGGCATGGTAGCATATAGCTGGAATCCCAGCTACTTGGCAGGCCAACACAATAAGATCACACGTTCAAGGCCAGCCTGGGCAACTTAGCAAGACCCTGCCTCAAAGTAAATAACAAATCAGTAAAAGGCTGGGGATGTATCTCAGTGTGAAGGCCCTGGGTTTAATCTCCAGTGCCTCCACCAAAAAAAAAAAAAAAAAAAAAAAGATTGGGGATGTAGCCCAGTGCCAGAGCACTTATCTGGCCCTGGGTCCAACCTCCAGCACCATGAAACAAAACAAACCAGAGATAGCTAGCAATGTCCATCTTGAGGAGCTTGCTTCAGGGCAGTAGGTTCCACGAGGAGCCTTTGGAGAGTGCTTAGACACAGAACTGAACTCAACATCAGTCCCTTTCCCTACCGTACTGGTCTTTATTGTTTTGATGGTAGCAGGTTTATTTGTAATGACTGTTTTGTAGGAAGACTGTTTTGTAGGAGAGATGGGGCAGGGGAGGTAATAATTTGGGTCAGATGAATAATGGGGTTTGTCAGCTATGGTTCAGGCTGATGCAGCATGTTTTACTGGCTTTCCTTGGCTAAAACAGTCTTAGAGGGGTTTGGCCTCTCCTGGTCCTGAAAAGCGGTGCAGTTGCTTTTCTTCCCTATTATGCACTCTTGTAGTAGCAGTAACAAAGCTCATTTAGCGTTGTCACTTTTAAAAAAATTATTATGTAACAACTTTTAGTGCAGGAATGTGAAGGTTGTCAGTGTGAATTGAGAATCTGGGGGGACTGGAAGAACAGGAAAGCTAGGAAGAACAGCGGAAAGTCTGGCTGAACATCTCACTGCCCCAGCTGACAGGAGCTGGTTGCATTCTGCAAGGTGAGTGGAGGAGACCCTGCTCTTTGTTCACATCTTCTCTCCATGTTGAGCTAGTTCCTCTTAAACTATCCATACTGTGCTTTTTGAAATACTCACTTGTGACTTTCTGTAGACAATTCTCCACCATAAGTGGGTTCTTACACAAAACAAATAGGTGTATAACTTTAAGCATGTACTGTGTGTCAGTCACTGTGTTGGGTGTCAAGGATACAGAGAGCAGTAGGATGGTTCTTCGTGTTTGTAATAATTATAAATAGATAATGAGAATGAATTGTGATAAGCCTATAATTGTGAACAAGGTACAAAGGATAACCCATTGGTACTTGTTAAGTGATTATACAGACAACTAACTATGCATCTGTACTTTTAGATGGTAGGCTAGAAATTAGACCAGTAGCCTCTTGTTCTACTTTTTGGGCAGGTAGGGTACTCAGGATTGAACCCAGGGGCTTCGCACTGAGCTACATCCTGAGCCCTTTACTTTTTGTTTAGAGGTGGGAGTATTGTTAAATTGCTAAGTTGCCCAGACTGTCCTCAAACTCGTGATCCTCCTGCCTTAGCCACCCATTGTGCTAGGATTATAGGCATACACCATCACACCTGGCTTAGTGATGTACTTTTTTTTTTTTTTTTTTTTTTTTTTTGCGGTACTGGGGATTGAACTCACAACCTCCCACCTGCCAGGGCAGGCGCTTAAGCCATTGAGCCAAACTCCCAGCCCTGGTTTTTTGAGGCAGGGTCGCACTGTGTAGCTCAGGCCAGCCTTGCGCTCGCGTTGTAGCCCAGGCCGGCCTTGAACTCACAACGCTCCTCCTACCTCAGCCTCCTGAGTGCTGGGATTAAAGGCGTGCGCCACCACGCCCGGCTGTGATTTACTTTTGTACTTAGTAAAGAGAGAATTAGGTACTCACTGAATACTGTGTATTCACTTTTTCAAAGGAGATTCAAAGGAGATTCTTTCCTGGGAGATTCCCTTGGTTCAGCATCTGATTTGCTAATGTATGTATACAGGCCAGGGTGGTACACTTAAAGGCAGACATGAAAGCAAGGGGTTTACTGAAATGCAGAGAGGAGGCTGGGGGAACACAGACCTCTTTAAACCCTTTTGGCAGTGCCATTTGTGAAAGGGAAGGAAGTTTGAGAGTTTGAGATAGATGCTGATACATTCTGAAGTAGAGCCACCTTTTAGTGAATCAGGCTTCTTGTTTCAATTATATAAGCAAAATAGTCAACATAAAAAAGTGGTTTATTGTGATTTATGGTGTAGTGACTAAAGCAAATACTATTTCAGTTAGTAGTACCCCCAAAACTTCAATTATGATGTAGTGTTTGTTTTAAAGATTGGCCTTTGTAAATCTTAGATGGAAGTGACTCTGGTGCTGGAGAAGTGGGAAATGATTGAATCTAAACTGTAAGTTTCAGGACACCAGTTTCTAATTCTTTTCCCCACATGGAGGTTATCATATTTTAAGACACTGTTTGTTCTTTTTCCAGTACTGTTTAAATCTGTTTGGGGAAGCTTGCCAGTTAGATTAGTGATGGTTGTCTTGAAAGGACAATATTTTTTGAGACAGATCACATCTCTTTTTAGATTTCCTGGATTTTATGCCAGCAGGAGGTAAAGACCTTTGTCTTACTCAGGGACTTGTCATCCATAAGTGGAAGGAATGTGACTGGATTAGGAACTATCAATCCTAATTGAATACTCGATGATTTAAGAAAGCAGAGAGATGAACTGAAAATACTGTAGAGCTCATGAAATCTTGCAAACCCTTTCATTTCAGTGTATGTACATATGTACAGATCAGCTGAGGCATTTAGTTACAAAATATGCCGTAAGTGAAAAGCCTAAGCTAAAACTGCATATGTAGAGACATTTAGAAGGGTCATATATGTTCATATGTTAGGCCTTCTTTCAGAAGAGAGGTTTTAATTTTGACACATTCAGGTGTGATTTTTCTTTGGCCTCGTCCTGTTACTGTCATTGTAATGTTCTTGTGTTTGTGACAGAGTCCTTGTAACTCCATATGCCCTCCTCCAGTGGATGAAAAAGGAGGGCGTGGGCAGGGAAGATCAGGTCACTGCCACCTTTCTGGGTAGAAGTAACTTCTTGTTCCTTGGGGACAGCTGGGGAGAACAGCTCTGTTTGATATTTGAGGAACTTTTTCTGCTGGGATGTTTTCCTAATATCTTCTTTAACTGAGAGTTTCCTGGAAATGTTTCCTCTAGGACAGTGATGAGAAGACTTTTAGAGCTTTCAGTAACAAACAGGCCATTGTGGTATATGTGCCATAAATTCACCTTCACTGCTCTAGGACCCTGACATCCTAATGGATTCTCTGTGTGATCTCTCTAACTCTTCCTCACTCTTTTCTCTCTACTCCTTTCCCCACCACTCTCCCCTTCTCCAACCAGGCCAGCTGAGCTGCATTTCCTTCCCACCTAAGGAAGAGAAGTACCTCCAGCAGATTGTGGACTGCCTCCCCTGCATACTGATCCTCGGCCAGAATTGTAATGTCAAATGCCAGCTGTTAAACCTGCTGCTGGGGGTGCAGGTGCTTCCTACCATCAGGCTGGGCACTGAAGACAGCTGTAAGCTGCGGCGACTCCGCTTCACCTATGGGACTCAGACTCGGGTCAGCCTGGCGCTCCCTGGACAGTATGAACTAGTGCATACACTGGCTGCTCACCAGGGCAACTGGGAGACCATCCCTGAGGAGGACTTGGAGGTCCAAGGGGACAGTAAGGATGCTGCTCATGTTTTAGCCGAGCTGGAGGTGACAGTGCACCATGCCCTCTTAAAGGTACCAATCTCGTACTCATATACCAATTGTACACATATGTGCCAGCTTTGCTTTTATTCTAACTTTATGAAAAAGTAGTTTGGTGATGTTTACTCTGAACTCCAGCAGCAGCTTCTGGAGTCAGAGGAACATAACCTCGAAAGTTGAAAAGAGACAATATCCCTGCCTCTGTTTATGTGCTTCAAGGCCCTGAGTAATTTGCTTGTCTCCTCACCGCTTGATCTCCTGTTCTGAAAGAAAAAGAATATGTAACAACTACATCTTGACAACTTTTACAGAATAGTTGTCATCAAAATGTAAAATCCCTTTTCATTTCTTAGTAAGATGTTGCTGGAATTGTCTCTAGCCATCCCTTTTTGAAAGAACAAGAAGACAATGGATAAGTAATACTCTTATTAGAAATGAGAGCAAATGAAAATGTGTGTGGCTTTGCCTTAGATCTAGCCATGAATTTACTGAGCTGGGCAGCTCACTGTCTGTCTCAGTGTGAGGAGCCATGTGTGGCCCAATCATCTTGGTTTGCCTCTTGAAGTAAACTCCCAAAGAGAGCGCAGGAGCTGCAGCATCTCCTCAGAGATTGTACTGGGATGGAGTCCCACTTGGGATGGAATCCTCTGTCTTCGGGGCTTCCTTTGCTACTGAGTGGGTTTAGGCCACCTGACTAGACCAAATGGGAATCTGCAAAGGATGCAACTATGTCAGGTCAAAAACAGGAAGGAATGAAAGAGTGGTCCTATTCAGAATGGGGAGTTCATCATCCTGGGCAGCTATGCCAGGAAGGATGGGCTAGTTTGGCAGTGCTTGAGAGGGCATTTACTTCTTCCCTAATCACCTCTTTATCTGCCCTTCTCCTAAGAGAGTGTGGTCTCTCAGGCAGTGAATGGGTCCTTTGGTTGTGGCACGACCCATGACACTGTAGAAGTAGAAACTGTCTTCTCATTTCCTTCCACAGCCCTTATTTCTTTCATCTTGACATGCTAGAGGTGGCTGTGCAACAAGCCCCCTTTTTTACTCAGCTGAGTTTTAGGGCTGGGTTTCCTCTGGGTTGAGTCTGAGAACTTGAACTTTAGGCTCAAAGACAGTGTGAGAATTCTCGGGAAACTGTAGCAGTAATTCTTGTTTATTGACTAGGGCCTGTTCAGTTGACCCATGAACTCCTTCACAATGTGTCAGTATTTGATTCATACACAGTCTCTGTACTATACTGCAGCACTCTAATTCCTTCAAGGTTCCAGTTATTTAGCTTTCAGAAGTTTTTAGATTTTAACTGACTGCCATTTGCCACAACATGGATTAACCTGGAGGATAGTATGTTAAGTGAAATTATCCAGAGAAAGAAAAATACTAAAAATACTGTACAGTCTCACTGATAGGTGGGATTTAAAAAAAATAATGAAAACAGTGGTTCAGGGGACAGTGAAGAGGGTGGAGGTTGGGAGGAGGAAACAAGGAGATGGAGGTTAAAGGATACAAAGTAGCAGGTATTTAGGCCTGAACAAACCTAGAGATCTAAAGTCCAAAGTGTGGACTATAGTTAATCAAATTGTGAATAAAATTGTGTTAGGTAGTTTTGTTAAACGACTAGATTTTAGCTACTCTTATCACAGAAAAACTGTGAGATTATGATAGATATGTTGATTAGCTTCACTATAGTAACCATTTTATTTTCTGTTTGTATCCCATCACATACCATAAACTTCAAATATACACAATAAAATTTCCTAAAAAAGTAAAAAAGAAAGACATATATGTACCTACTACATATATATCCATATACATCTATAATAAGTTTCATGAAGCAACTTTTATTTCTTGTAATGCACACTGATATTTTTTCTTTTTGACTTAATTTTTTTAAAAATGATGACAGCAACCCACTAAATTGATGCTATGACCTGATCACTGTGACCTGCTGCTTAAAAAACACTATCAAGGAGCTGAAATGTCTGCTATAAGCTGGATGGTGATTTTTCCTGTTCTTGCCTTACAATTGTGGAAAGAACAAAGCCATCTGTAGCAAATTACTTGACTGATTTCTCCGCATTCCTTTATTTTATTGGTTTAGATTCCTTTCCTTTCTTCCTCTCTTTTTTCCTTCCCTCCACACCCCTCTCTTTTCTTGCTTCCTTCCCTCCCACCCTTGCCTTCATTTTCTCTTGCTTGCCTGCCTCCCTCCCTTTCTTTGGTGGTGCTGGGGATCTAATCCAGGACTTCATGCACGCTAACTGCCACTGAGTTACACCCAAACCCTATATGGCTTAACTTGCTTGTTTACTTGCTTTCTCTCGCACGCAAGTGCAAGGTTTTTTTTTTTTTTTTTTTTTTTTTTTTTGGTACAGGGGTTTAAATGAAGGGGCTTTGCACTGAGCAATATCCTTGACCCTTTTTTTATTTTTTATTTTGAGACAGGGTCACACTAAGTCACTAAGTTGCCCAGTTGGGCTACAGCTTGCAGTCAGCCTCCCAGAATGCTGGTGTTACAGGTGTATGCCTTTACTGGTTTAAATTTCTAAGGCTCATTTATTTTTGTTCTATAAATGGGAGTGATACAAGAAAGTGACAGCAAGGAAAGGCCAAAGTGTTCCCCAAGTGCATATCTCAGCACACATCTTACTACTAAGAGCTCTTGGACCTGCTTTGACTATGTCTGTGTGCTAAGAATGCAGACTTGAGGTCATAATTCAGGAGACCACTCGGAGTTTGGATATCAAATCAGCTTTTTCTTAGCTGGGTGTGGTGGCGCACGCCTTTAATCCCAGCACTCGGGAGGCTGAGGTAGGAGGAGCGTTGTGAGTTTGAGGCCAGCTTGGGCTACATAGTGCGACCCTGCCTCAAAAAAACCAGGGCCGGGAGTTTGGCTCAGTGACTTAAGTGCCTGTCTGGCAGGTGTGAGGTCATGAGTTCAAGCACCGGTGCCGCAAAAAAAAAAAAAAAAAGATCAGCTTTTTCTTGGCACAGTTCTAATATGGATCCTTGTTCTTCCTGAGGGATTCTCCAGCCTCTCATGTTGTTTCATGTGGTTTATGAGGCTTCCTTTGCTATTGCTTCTCTGGATCTGCTTTATTCTTTAACAGTTTTGATGTAGAACTGGTAACAGACCCTAATGGTCTAAGTTTAGAACCTCTTGATGCTAAGCCACAGAGGGCCTTCATGGGATTCAACTCCTTTTGCTATACTTGGTCTCTTGTCTGTGAAGCAGGTCAGATGCTCAGCTTACTCCAGGAAGCAATGCATAGCTACCTGGAAGATCGTTTATGCCAGGGAGAAAGATCTTTTCATTTCGTTCCAGTTATATTTAGGACCAGTGAGTTCTTGCTAAAGAACTTCTGTTTGGTCTGTAGAGGGGTTAGCAGTTAAAGGAAACCTTTGACTAAAGGAAACCAAGATTGAATTAGGGGAAATAGGATGTTCATTTTGAACTGTCAAATTATCAAAGCAGAATTTCCCCCTGCCCTCTTGTACAATGGTTATTCTTCTAAAACGTTACTTTAAAGTCCTGATAAATTATGTTTTCATTTTGTTCCATAATAGACCAATGCATAGGGACCCACACTGCTTGTTATTCCTGGCTTCTTAGTTGCGGATCCCTTGAGATTCTCAGTTATTAATTCAGTAATAGAGGAACACTGTCAAGCTATTTGTACCTGAAACTCATTTAGTGTTAAAACAGTATTTTTCAAATTGGCAGCACATTTCATTATTCCCTATATTCACTATCTCTATCTTGATATAAGGAAGTGTACTTCACTTTCACTCCTCTTCCTAGGCCTACATCTACCACTTCTTTTGTATTTCTTCTTACAGATCTCATAGAACTATTGTCAGCCTGACAGTTGCCCAGTCTGCAGAGAAAGAGAGAGAATAAGGGTGTGTGTGTGTGTGTGTGGGGGGTCTTGTGAAGAAAGGAATAAGAAAAGGAATAAAAAGCAGCAGCAGAGATTACACTGCTGAACTTGAAGTGGGGCTCCTGCAGCCTCAGACTGGTGTTTCATTTACTGTGACAGTTGTGCAGCTTCAAGTGTTTTGCTCTTATCTATAGATCATTTAGCCCACCAGGTGCTTTCTTGCCCTTTGGATAAATACACATGTCTTTTGACAGTCAGACTGCCACACAATTGAAGTGCGTTATTGGTTTATAGTGCTGTCTGGTGGGGTGTGTTTCAGGAAACTGAGGGAGGTTAATATTTCCAGACAAGGTCAATGACTTGCAAACAAATGTATTTTATTTTATTATTATTATTTTGTTTTTGCGGCACCGGGGAATCAAACTCACAACTTCACACCTGACAGACAGGTGCTTAAGCCACTGAGCCAAACTCCCAGCCCTAGTTTTTCTTTTTCTTCTTTTTTGCAGCACCAGGGATTGAACTCACAACCTTACGCCTGGCAGACAGGCGCTTAAGTTGCTGAGCCAAACTCCGGGCCCTGGTTTTTTGAGGCAGGGTTGCACTATGTAGCTCAGGTTGGCCTTGCGCTCGCGTTGTAGCCCAAGCCGGCCTTGAACTCACAATGCTCCGCCTACCTTAACCTCCCGAGTGCTGGGATTAAAAGCGTGTGCCACCACGCCCGGCTAACAAATGTATTTTAAAAATATTTTTGAACTCTAGTTATAGTAATGAAGTTTTCTCTTTACGGCCTTCAATTAATAGCAGAACTTGGTGTGATTGTATACACCTGTAATCTCAACTACTTAGGAGGCTGAGCTAGAGGATCACAAATTCGAGGCCAACCTGGGCAACTTAGCAAGATCCTGTCTAAGGAAAGAAAGGAGGGATGGAGTGAGGAGGGGAAGAGAAGGAGAAAGGAAGGAAGGGGGTAGAGGAGTGGGTAAGGGAGGGAAGGAGGGAGGTTTCTTATTCTGTCGCCTATCCCATTCCATACTGGAAGTCCTTTCTTTCATCCAATTTAAGTCCTTCCTGTTCCATCCAGCTAACTTACAGTTATTGTTTTGTTTTATTAGAGATAATATTGTTTATAATTATGACATTTTTGTAATAAAATGAAAGAAAGAAGAATACAGATGTGTTATGTACATGTACCAGTTCCCCATAATGCATGTAATCATTATCTACTACAAACATGTACTAATAAAAATTTTAAAAATACAGAAGTATATAAGGCTAAAAGGTAAAGTCTTTCTTCCTTTCTCTCTATTCTATTCTATTTCTTTTCTCTCTCCATGAATCTGTTAAGTGGGAAGAGAATAAAGCTTCAGATTCCCACTTTTATTTGTACCTGTGGATACCCGGGTGTTGTCTTTCCCTAAGGTAGATGGATAGAGGCTATTCAGTACATTTTGGTTCTCTTGTCTGTTACCTAACTCATTGCAGTCTAACATATGGAGATGATAATTTAGATCGTTAAGGTTTTGGGTGTTTGGGATTGTGAATATATTTCCACTTCAACCATGATGGTCTTGTGCTTTCTGTGGCAAGTTTGGGACTGTTCGTAAGATTATTTTTTTCCAGGTCTTGTGTCTGGCCTCTGAGTTACCACGTGATGTTTTTGATAGGTAGAGAGATGAGCTTGTGCCCATTCTGTGCTGACTGCTGGAGTAAAGTTCTAGGTTGACTTCACATTAATCCCAAATTTTTCTTTATTTTCTTTTATTTATTTTATTTGCAACACTTGGGATCAAATTTGGGCTCTTGTGGATTTCATTCCACTTTCTTATGAGGCATTTTACAGCCTAGAAACCCATTCAGTTGCAGCTCCCCCTTAGAAGATGTTTGTATCCAGGGGAGAGTAAAGGTATTGTATTTTCTACAACATAGCAAGAATAGAGAGGTATTTTTAGTAACATGTAAAATATTTAAGGGGGAGTTCAGGAAAGTATATATAAAAATACAATAGAACCAATCCTGTTGAAAAACAAACAGGAAAAATTTGTCAAGTGCCCTGTGAAAACAGAATGAGAGAGAACTGGAAGTGAAGCTGAGTAGGATACGAGGACTGTGACTGTGTTCAAGGACATGAAAACTGCTGAGCAGTTCCTTAGTTATGCACTTCTTTGCTGTGTGACGTCAATCTGAGGCTAGAGAATGGTGGAGAAAACAAAGATATCTGCTACCTTTCAAGTTTAGCCTGAGTGTGTAACTGTTTTTTGTCTGAATCATCAGTTAATATAGTCACCCTTCACTATAACTGAACTTTAGTAATGTGCTGTGACCTGTAGAGTAACGAGTCCTTTCCTATAAGAGCTGATATTCTTAGGAAGCCATCATCTTTCTTCAGTGATTGATTGCCTTTTGGGATTTAAAATAGTGTCATTTGGCCAGGGATTTAGCTCAGTGGCATAAGCACCTGCCTGGCAAGCGCGAGATTGTGAGTTCCATCCCTGGTACCAAAAGTCAAACAAACAAATAAAATAGTGTCATTTATATAAAACACAAAACCAAATTTGTGTTATTCTAGCATTTGGAGAGTAGCAAGCACCCTTCTATTGCATTCACTTAATCCTGCCAGGAAAATCCTAACAGATCAACTTCTATAAATTCCATAGATTTGTACAGAATACATTTTTTAAAGGATCTTATGCAGAATGCATTCTATAAGAGAAATTGTTTTAGGAATTTCTGTGGTTCACAGTAGAAACTGAGGGATATGCCCATAATCTGAGACATTTTTTTCCTTGATTGAGTTAGACCAAAATGCTTGCTGCTCATTCTGGGAGTAGAAACAAACAGCAATTTCAGAAAAATGTGTGGGATAAAATGTGTGGAATGTAGGTTGAAAGAGAAATTTTTGCATATGATTAAATGTGTTTATGAGCAAGTAGGGAAGGTATCACTACCTCATTAATTCATTCTCTATTTATGCTTACTGCATTCAGTTCTGGGAAGAAGTATAGATTTCCATGTAACAGAGTCAGGTTGGACTTTGGTCTCACATAGCCAGTATAGGTTCCTGGCCATGGCTCATCCTCTTTGTATTAGTTATTTCACTCCTTGTCTCCAGGAGACAGTGCTGGTTTCCCTTTTTTTTATAACTGTCACCCATGAGTCACCATGAATATTGCAGAGTTGCAAATCACATTCCAGTCTAATTTGTACTGCTGTAGGGTCTTAGCCTGCAGCTCTTTGCCTGTGTTCTGATGGTCATGATAGAGCAGTGAGACCAACTGCATAAGTGAATTAACCAGAGAGGGAGAAGAAAGAGCACAATACCTGTTTTATATCCATTTTTATTTAGTACAAAATGTATTTAGGAGTAGACAGCTTTTTCCTAGTTGCCAATATATTAGACCATATTCTTATGATTAGAAAGCCCTGAGTCAGATCTACTTTTTGTGAAAAATGAATTTGTACCTATGAGCAAATAAAGCCAACCTTTTTTTTCCTTTTGTCTTTTTGAGACAGGGTCTTGCTATGCAGTTCAGGCAGGCCTTGCGCTCACTTTGTAACCCAGGCTGGTCTCGAACTTGCAGTGATCCTTGTGCCTCAGCCTCCCAAGTGCTGGGGTAGCCAAACTTTTCTTTAAAGAGGTATTGGTCATAAAGTGGACTTAGAGGCTTGGCATCCACAAATGGTGCTTTGAAGAAAACCTCAAATTTATTGTAGAATTAAAAAAAAAACTATCAAATAAATGAGCAAGCAAAACTCTTCCTGAAAATTTTAAAATAATATTTTGATTTTGAATATTTAGGCTTTATTCCCATAATAATTTGATTGATTTATATCTTGTAAAAATGTATTTAGGGGAGTTTTGGAATATAAAAATTTTTCTAGCTAGATGAGGTGGTGCATACCTGTAATTCCTGTACTAGTGGAGGCTGAGGCAGAAGGATTGCAAATTTAAGGCCAGTCTGGGCTACATAGCTGGTTCAAGGATGGCCTTGGCTACATAGTGAAGAGTGTTTTGTCTCAGAAAACAAAACAACAAAAAGTTTCTACCTGTAATTCTCTATTATTTTCATTTTTTGGGATCCTTTTTCGTTTTTATCTAATTATTTTGTATGCAATTTTATGTTTCATTCTAAACCTTGAAATTTCTTACCACCGTTTTTTTTGTTTTGTTTTTTTTTTTTTTTTTTTGATACCAGGGATTGAACTCACTATCTTGCCCTTATTAGGAGAGCGCGTAAATCCCCGGCCCATCTTATCAACTTTTTGAAAAGCCTCTCTAAAGTTGTTGACACCTTAGCATGTGTGACTCAGGGTCCTGAAAGAGGTTATTGTGAACAGCAAGTTGAGTGTCAGACTAGTTTTTTTAATGAGAACACATTCCCTGCAATTTGAGGCACAAATGAAACAGCACATTTCTATTGGCCTGGGATTTGGTGAGGAGAAGATAGATTTATGCAGGGTTTGCTCAAATTACAAATAAGGGGATAGTAAAAGTGGTTTAGTTTATGGGAGTTCCAAGTGGTCAACCAAACAAACATCTTGTGATCTACTTGCAAATAAAGCTTAGTTCTTTGTTGGAAAGGTGAGAACTTTGTGCTTTGCTGGGAATGGAAAAGATAAAGAAAAAAACAAGAAACAATACACATATACCAAGTGTCAGTATCAGTGGAAAACACATGCTTAGATGTATGTGATCAAGTGAAGGATATCAAAAAAGAAAAGGTTTCAGGATTTTATTTTTTTTTAATCTTTCATCAAAAATACCTGCTGCATAAATAATGTAAGGATCAGAAGCCAGGCGTGGTGGTGCATGCCTTTAATCCCAGCACTCAGGAGGCTGAGGTAGGCAGAGCGTTGTGAGCTCGAGGCCCGCTTGGGCTACAATGCAAGCACAAGGCCAACCTTAGCTACATAGTGCGACCCTGCCTTAAAAAACTGGGGCTGGGGGTTTGGCTCAGCTTACACACACACACAATAATAATAATAATGTAAGGATCATTAGTCTGAAAGAAAATAAACAAAATTATATGTCATCTAGATTTCAAGTAAACAGTATTGAGTTCTTTTATAACTCTGTGAAGCACACTCAACTAACTGTGGAGGGTTTGGGTTTGTAGACCTCTGAAAATTAAGTTTTGTGTGCCCATGCTAGGTGATACAGGCCCAAGTCCCTGGTCCCCTTTACATGGACTGTTTCAGAGATATGAGGTGCAGTGGATAGAAATATATGTTCTTCAGTGCTTTGCAACTTCTCTGGAAAGAAGTAGAAAACAAAAACAGAAACTGTAGGGAGAAAATGGACCAGTGGAAGGTTTGTTTCTAAACCAAAGGTCATTCTGGAAACTTTAGGAACTTGAGAATATCAAACAAGATTAGGTTCAGTCGTGTGTAATATAGATCATTGCAGAAAGGAGCTTTATTTGGCAGACGTAAATTTTTCTTCCCTCATTTAAAGGGTCTGCAGCTAGGCAGTGGAGAGCTGGTATGACAGCTGGGCAGTTGGCATGGACCAAGGCTCCTCCTCCTTTAGTGGTGGCCCCACTGTCAGGTTTGTAAGACACTGCTGCTGTAGCTGTGATATCTGTGCTTCAGGGAGGAAGATGGGCAGAGTCAAAGGGCATACTTCCTGGTAGAACCCCTACCCCCACCCCTATCTCAGAAAGCTCTTCTGGAAGCCCCACTCCATCTGTAAAGAGCATTTCTTTTCCAAAAACATAGAGGCTAAATATTGGCTAGGCAAACCTTAGTTTCTGCCATAACAAGTGATCATATTCTTAAGGGTATTACCAAGGCTTAGATGGCTAGCCTTTGGGATACCTGGAAAATTCGACAGCAGGCAAGTAGTTATGTTTGGTGAATTTGGCTTTTAGTTTGCTGATAATTGTTTGGTTCAACAGTATTGAGGATGTATGTGCTAGGCACTGGGGTTGTAATAGTGACTAAGTCAAGCATGGTCCCTCCTCTCACAGGGTTTATAGGCTAACGGGAAACAAAATGGGTTTTCAATAAGTAAATTTTAAATATGTTGAGTAATAATAAAGGGAAATAAAGAGTGCTTGGGATTGTGTGACTGTAAAGACCATTAAGAATATGACAAGACCAGGGCCAGGGATTTAAGCTCAGTGGCATAAGCGCCTGCTTGGCAAGCACAGGGTTGTGAGTTCAATCCCCACACCAAAAAAAGAAACAAGAAAAAGAAAATAGAATATAACAAGACCTACACATTGAGATTTAAAGGATGCTTGGGAACCAGGTCGGAAATTGGGAGAGGCAGGTATAAGAGGAGGAGGGCATGAGGGGAAGGCATATTCCAGGCAGACCAACTTTATATTATTTCCCTTTTCTTCATTATTTTTCTTACTTTATCAGAGGGAATCAGTGAGAATTTCCAAGCAACAAAGATAGTCAGGGACTAAATCTGAAATGGCTAAAGGGACTACATCCTTTCTATTTGCTTTTTACTCTCTAGATGAGTGCCTGCCTCCAGAGCCTGCAGGGAGTGTTAGTAACCAAGGAAAGAGGTGGACAGATGCTTGGGCATACTAAAGTCCACCTCCAGCATGCATCTGGATTTTGGTCTCAGTGTGGGATTTTGGGAAGGCATTGATTGGTTCTGACCATGAGGTGCTGATATGATTCCATTCTCTTTCCAGGAAGTGGACATTGTGGTGGCACCATGCCAAGGCCTCCGGCCCGCAGTAGATGTTCTGAGTGACTTGGTGAATGATTCCTTGCCTGTAATAACGTATGCACTCCACAAAGATGAACTATCTGAGAGGGATGAGCAAGAGCTTCAGGAAATCCGAAAGTATTTCTCCTTCCCCGTATTCTTTTTCAAAGTGCCGAAGATGGAGATAATAGACTCCACTACCAGAACAGAGAATGAAAGATCACCTTTGTATCGCCAGCTGATTGACCTGGGCTATCTAAGCACCACTCAGTGGAACTGTGGAGCCCCTAGCCAGGACTCCAAAGCTCAGAGCATGTTGGTAGAACAGAGTGAGAGGCTGAGACACTTGAGCACTTTTTCTCACCAGCTGCTGCAGGCTCGTCTAGTGGATGCAGCCATGGCCCTCAACCTGGTGCACTGCCACTGCCTTGACATCTTCATTAACCAGGCCTTTGATATGCAGCGGGACCTGCAGATTACTCCCAAACGGCTGGAATATACTCGAAAAAAAGAGAATGAGCTGTATGAATCACTGATGAATATCGCTAACCGAAAGCAGGAGGAAATGAAGGATATGATTGTTGAGACTCTTAACACCATGAAGGAAGAACTTCTGGAAGATGCTACAAACATGGAGTTTAAAGGTAGGTCCTGGAGGCTGGGGATTTAGCTCAGCGGGGATCTAGCTCAGCAGTTGAAACACTTGCTTGGTAAGTGCAAGGTCGTGAGTTTGATCCCCACTAAAAAAGAAAAAACAAAAACAAAAACAAAACAAAAAAAACAACTAGGCAGGTTCTGAAGAGTTTGATGGGGCACGTGACTTTAGGAACCTCCAGCTCTATTCTAACTGGAATTGGTTACCTTGATTCTTAAGGTTACAGTAGGAGCCCACCTTAAGTCATTCAGCCAAGGCATCCTGTCTTGCTCTCAGTGACCTTCCTGGAAGATTCCACTGTCATTCTTTATTTAGCAGTAATTTTTGGTAAGTTCACCCTAATAACTCTCTAAGCTCCACTTTCTTTGTGTATTCCTGGACACCAGTGGAACTGGGGAAGAGCTGCTTGAAGAGTTTTACTAGGCCATGCTTTAACCTTTGCCCTGTCAGGATGGCCCAGGTACTCTTATCATTTATGTATTTAGCAGTGCTGGGTGTCAAACCCAGGGCCTCACACATGCTAGGCAAGCATTCTACCACTGAGCCACCCTCATCTCTGTGTTTTTATTTTCAAGGTCTTTTTCTTCTCAGACTGCTTTTGCAACTCAACAGCATTCCCCAAAGTATTGTCTTATTTCTTCTGGCAGTTCTGTTCTTCACAAATGGCTACTTAATGCATTTGGGCAAAAATGACTGGTCAGGTCTTTTGGTGTCTGAGGCTTATATGCTGCTGACTTTGTATACTGATTGCTGTCTAAACCTCCATGCATGGACATAACTGTATTACAGTTTGCAAGTTACTTTTTAGATTTGCAGTCATGGACATACATCCAGATCACTTCCTGAAAATACTGGTGCTCAAGATCACTAAAGTCTTAATCAGGACCTAATATCAGTGATTTTCAGTATCCTTCTTAGGTGGATTTTGCTTATTTTCATTTTTTAGATGATGGAACTAAGGCTTAAAAAGGTTAAGTAATTTTCTCAAGGTCCTACAGCTGGTAAGTGGCAGAGGCAGGATTAATCTAGACAGCCTGGTTCCTAAACTTGTACTTTTAATTTCCATGTTTTACTATCCCCCCAGCCCCCATGCGGGGAATTGCACCCAGGAACTTCTCACTGAGCTTCATCCTCAGCCGTTTTTTTTTTTTTTTTTCGCATCACTGGGGATTGAATTTATAACCTGCACCTGCCAGGGCAGGTGTTTAAACCACTGAGCCAAACTCCCAGCTCTGATTTTTTGAGGCAGAGTCGCACTATGTAGCTCAGGCCGGGCTTGCGCTCACATAGTAGCCCAAGGCAGCCTCGAACTCACAAAGCTCCTCTACCTCAGCCTCCCAAGTACTGGGATTAAAGGCGTGCGCCACCACGCCCGGCCTCAGCCCTTTTTTAAAGAAAACATTTTAATCCCAGCACTCGGGAGGCTGAGGTAGGAGGAGTGTTGTGAGTTCGAGGCCAGCTTGGGCTACAACACGAGGGCAAGGCTGGTCTGAGCTACATAGTGCGACCCTGCCTCAAAAAACCAGTGCTGGGAGTTTGGCTCAGTGACTTAAGCACCTGTCTGGCAGGTGCTAGGTTGTGAGTTTGATCCCCGGTGCCGCCAAAAAAAAAAGAAAAGAAAACAAAAAGTTTTTTGTTTTTGTTTTTTTTTTTTAATTTTGAGACAGGGTCTTGCTGAATTGCTAAATCGTTCAGATTGGGGTCAAACTTGACTGTCTTGCCTGAGCCTCCCTAGAGTGTGGGATTATAGGTGTCCACCATCAAGCCTAGCTTTTACTCTTTCTGAATCTGTTCAATCTGTTCTCAGTTACTGATGCTACTTCTTCTGGTACCCAGTTTCAAAACCTTCACATATTTTTAACTATCTTTTTTCCTGTGTCCTCATGTCTAATCAGTTGCCACGTACTGTTGAGTCTTCTTGCATATAGTAGTTCATATCCACTTGTGCTTTTCCATCCCATCTTCAATTGAACTTGTCACCTAATCAATCCCCCGACTTCTTTTTATGCTTTATAGGCTTCCTGTTCCTAGAGATAAGTTTAAACTCCTCAGCCTAGTACCCAAAGTGTTCCAAAGCCTAGCCCTTACTAACTTTCCTAGTCTTATTTCCTATTATGCACCTTCCTATAATTTTTTTGTGGGTTGGTCTTAAATTTTTGCTGTCTTCCATACACTCCCTTCACCTTTTCTTTGCTTGTTCCCTGATTTAAGCTTGATAGTCTTTTATTTTTGAATTTCTGAATCCTACCTACGTATCCTTGAGGGCCTTTCCAAAAGTCATCTTTAAGTTTGCAGTCATCTTGTAAGTTTTTTGCTACTAACAGTTGCACTTACATGAACTACAGCATTATCTATATCAGGCAAACACAAACTTTGTGTGTGTGTGTATGTGTGTTTTGCATTGCTGAGGATCAAACTCAGTGCTTCATACATGCTAGGTAAGTGCTCTACCACTGAGCTTCAATGATGAGGGCACCTGGGCCATGCTGGCAAACTCAATTTGGGGAATGAATAAGCTGGGAATACCAGTTAGCTAGCTATGTCATGCTTATAAATACGAAGGAAATAGAGTTGATTTTAGCAAAGATAAGCTGCCTGATTTTGTATAAACCTTTCTAAAGATAAACAAGATATATCTTTGGTAAATTCCCAGTGCAGGGATGAGTGGCTAAGAAACACTTACTTGCAGTGAAATTCTAGGAAAGCCTCTCTTATTTAGGTAAGGACACTGGAGCACTAATGCTGTATCACAATACTCCTGATGAAGGGAAGTCAAGGCAGCTAGGTTGGGCAAACAAGGAAATATTCGTCTGTATCGTATCAGGCATACCATTTGGTGCCTGGGATGAGGCAGTTAGCTAAAGAGTCATGAGGGTATCTGGGAACAAGTAGACAAGTGTGTGATTGCCAACTACATTATGAGTTTGCGGATCTACTTACCTAGGTGGGTATATATTAGATACAGCTTGCACGTCTGATTCTACCTTGTTTTGACTCTTGTTCTGAGCATTCTTGGGGCAATGATAAGTAGATTTAAAAGAGAGCTACCACATATCCTTTGGAGCCAGATTTCTATTACTGTTAGTTATCTTTAAATAAAGGTAAATGTATGCACCCTGGGTAAATGATAAACATACTTTATAAAATACTGATTTTTAAAAAAATGATAAAATGTGCGTACATGGTACTTAATTCAAAGAACAAAGACGCCCCCAATCTAGCTCTCATACGTTCTTTTTTTTGGTACTGGGGATTGAACTCACAACCTCATATGTTCTTTTACATCCTGCTTTTTCACTTTTTCAGTGTATATCTTAGAGCATTTTCCAAAAAAGGTGCATACAAGTCTGTTTTCTTCCAATGAACATACTTTAATTAATATATTTAACTGGTCTCTTACTGATGGGCATTTGGGCTCTTTTTTTTTTTCTTTTTGCAGTTACAAAGTATATATATTGAGCATCATTGTAGATACATGTCTGAGGTTTGTAAGGATATATTTCTAGAAAGAGAATTCTTAAAAGCAGATAGTTCAGAGGGTGTGTGAATTTTTCATTGCTGGTCTAAAATTTTGATAGATAACTGCCAATTTTCCTCTGAAGAGGTGGTATCAATTTAAGTTTTCACCAGTGAACTTGAGAGTACTTTCGTAGGGGTGTGACAATTTTTAACTTAAATGTTTCCATCTTGGTTACTTTTCTCTCATTACTGAGGCAAAATACCTGTTGCCCAAGAGTAAAGAAGGAAAGGTTTATTTAGCTCACAGTTTGTAGAGGTTTCAGTCTACAATCATCTGACTCCATGGCAGGGTGGCATGGCACATGGGCAACACTTCAAGGCAGCAGAAGACAGCAAAAGCAACATGAGCAAAAAAGGGAGACAGCAAACCTCTTTTCCTCCCTTATATTGTATGCAGGCTACCCACCCCCAATAGCACTCATACCTTCTCTTTGCCCTCTTCTTGCACAGGCTCAGGGTGTTTACAAAGTGAGGACCCTGGCCCCCTGCTGAGTCACTTAATCTAAACTTCTCAAATCAACACAGTGAACAACATCCTAGAGCAGTCAGGGCATGTCCTCTACACTGGAGGATGTAAAATTGTCCAGTTAGTTACTTAAGCATCTAGACTTCTCAAGTTGACACAATATATTAACCATTACAGCTTCTATTAGGATTTTTTTTTCTTTTCTAATTCTGAGTGGTAGTGGCATGGTAGGGCCAACAAATGAGTTTTGCTTTTTATATATCTAGTAATTAATTAGGATAAAATTCCCGAGTTTTGGATTCTTCTCATTAATATGCTAGGCAGTGTGATAATTTACAAACTTTGGAATCATTGAGCTTTGGGTTCAATTGCTAGCTTTATTACTTCCTAACTACATGTCCCCTTCTCAGTACTCATTTTATTTTGTCTCTGAGCCAAGTTATTATGAAGATAAAATTCATTACATATATCAAGTATTTATTATGTGTGCCTTGCAGATAGTTTACATTCAATCAATATTTTCCTTCCTTCCATAAATGTGATTTAAATCTAACAAAATCAACATCTCATTTTAGACATAATTGTTTCTCTTAGGATCTTATCTGCCTCAAGTAGTTGTTTTTGTTTTTTTTTGGAGACAAGGTCTCACTCTATAGTCCAGGCTGGCTTTAAACCCACTACGTAGCCCAGACTGACCTTGAACTCATTGATCCTCCTGCCTCAGTCTCCCAAATGCTAGGATTACAGGCATGTGCCACCACACCCAGCTTGCCACAAGTAGTTGAACATTACAGTGGTCTCTGGTCATGCTGAGGGTCAGAGTTCATCAACCACCCATGTCTTTTTGTAGCCATCCTCATGGCAGTTCAGTGGCTGTGTCTCAGGAGATACCTTCCCTTTCCTCACAACCAGCCAGCTCATTTCTCTGCCTCCACAGATGTCATTATCCCTGAGAATGGAGAACCAGTAGGCACCAGAGAGATCAAATGCTGCATCCGACAGATCCAGGAACTCATTATCTCCCGGCTTAATCAGGCAGTGGCTAACAAGCTGATCAGCTCAGTGGATTACTTACGTGAGAGCTTTGTCGGAACCTTGGAGCGGTGTCTGCAGAGTCTGGAGAAGTCACAGGACGTCTCAGTTCACATCACCAGTAATTATCTCAAACAGGTATGCAAAGAATGGTTGCTAAGATACCTTGTCACAGATAGCAGTGGAACAGTTCACACAACCCCCACTTCAAATTAGCCAAAAATTTCCCTTTTAACTTTTTGTCTGTCCCATCTGAATTTTATTTGTTCCTATCAAATGACCACTGCCTGTGAAAGGTGCTGGTGAGCTATAAAACATGACAGTTGAGAAACAAAGAAGTAAAAAAGGCCTAATTAGTCATAAAATAGATGATCAACTTGAGTTGACTCTGTAATACACTGAAGGATAAATTTGGAAACCTTGAGACTGTTCTATATTCTTGAAGTAAATATTTGTTGCATTTTTAAATAGTCACTCTACTCAGGGCATATTCCTTTTATGTGTTCTCTTTCAGATCTTAAATGCCGCCTACCACGTTGAAGTCACGTTTCACTCAGGGTCCTCAGTTACAAGGACGCTCTGGGAGCAAATAAAGCAGGTAGGAATTTGCAAGAGAAAAATTTTCCATTTCTAGTTGGCCCATGTGTGTCCCGGTCACTCTAGTAGAGAACAGAGACCTAGGAACTGTTGTTAAGGTAGGGTGTCCATGGGTTCTGGTTTGCCTCCCTGGAAGAATGATGATTTATACCTATTCTCAAATAATTATTAATAGTGCTTCTTTAACTCATAAAGAGTGGTGGATTTAAATGATATTTCATGTAGCCATAAGACTCCACTTGCTCCTTCGTATTTCTTTTTTCCAGGCTAAATGTCTCAGAATTAGATGTTGTGGTTGGCAGAGGCCAAGAGTGTGGTTCTGATCTGGAACTGTACCTGGGTTTTATGTAGTTATTTACTAATTTCAGATTTAGGCACTTCCAGACACTGAATTGAACTTACTGTGGGTTCATGAGCAGGTATAGTAGGTCTAATGTTCTTTCTCTGGGCTGTGTTTTGAACTGGAGAGGAACCTGAACTTTAATCAGCACCTGTTGCAGGAGGCTGCTGCTGCTGAGTACATAGCATGGAAAAGGAGGGCGTTGTTGGGCCTTTAGTAGTTCCTTTCTCCATCCCTCAGCGATCCCACTGTCCACATCTTGACAGATCATCCAGCGTATTGCGTGGGTAAGCCCACCTGCCATTACTCTGGAGTGGAAGAGGAAGGTGGCCCAGGACGCCATTGAGAGCCTCAGTGCCTCCAAGCTGGCCAAGAGCATTTGCAGCCAATTCCGGACTCGGCTCAATAGTTCACATGAGGCTTTTGCAGCCTCCCTGCGGCAGGTTGGTATGTAGGAAAGGAGATACAACTGAAAAGAGCCTCAGTCTTAGGTGGATGTTATACTTTATATGTATTTATATATATATATATATATATATATATATATATATATATATATATTTTTTTTTTTTTTTTAATACCTGTAATTCCAACGTTCTGGGAGGCTGAGACAGGAGGATCACAAGTTTGAACCTGGTCTAGGCAACAGTGAGACCATGTCTTGAAATAAAAAATTTTACAGGGCTGGTGATCAATTCCTATTACCACCACCAAAAAACAAAAAAAATCAACAGTGGATTTTCTTTTTACTGTGTTAACGCATAATGAGCATGTTATGTTACTTGACATTTCATCAATAGGTTTTCATGTGGGTATTTTTCTAATTCTAGGGAGAGGGAGCTCCGTTAATTTCCTCCTCACCCCTTTGCTAAGTGAGAAAAAGAAGAGGAGGAACTTAGTTTATATAATATTTTAGGCATGAATGGCAGAAGGGGATGATTTTCTAATTTCTATTCTAGTTCACAGTTATATTTTATTTGCTTGTCTTTTATGGGGATGAATAGATGTGATTATGAATCCAAGGGGCAAAATTCTTATTTATTGATAGTATTTGTGCCAGTCCCTGTGCTAACCATGTTGCATAGATGTGTAATTTAATTCTTTTTTTTTTTTGTGGCACCGGTGATTGAACTCACAACCTCGCGCCTGCCAGGGCAGGCGCTTAAGGCACTGAGCCAAACTCCCGGCCCTGGTTTTTTGAGGCAGGGTCGCACTATGTAGAGCTCAGGCCGGCCTTGCACTCGCGTTGTAGCCCAAGCTGGCCTCTAACTCACAACGCTCCGCCTACCTCAGCCTCCCAAGTGCTGGGATTAAAGGCGTGCGCCACCACGCCCGGCTTGTAATTTAATTCTTATAATTACCCTTTGAGATCAGTATTATTATTCCTATATAACAGGTGAGGAAGCTGAGGCTAGGGATAAGTAGTCTGACTTTCTCTTTTTCCCTCTCAGTTAGAAGCTGGCCACTCAGGCCGACTGGAGAAGACGGAAGATCTGTGGCTAAAGGTTCGGAAAGATCATGCCCCGCGCCTGGCCCGCCTTTCTCTGGAGAGCCGGTCTTTACAGGATGTCTTGCTGCATGGTGAGTCCTTAATTTTTTTCGAAGTAAACTGAAGAAAAGTGTGGGATCCTTGAACCTTATGGTTAGCCTCCAGGGATCCCATTGTCCCATGCTGCTTCCTTGCAGATCTCCCTAAACACTTACTGATATGGTCTTGAATTCCTGAAGTCTGTCTGGCCTTGATATTTTTCGTTTAAATATCATGACCAAAGTTTAAAGTAACCAGCTAGGGTACTTTCTACTGGTTTAGAGTGACTGCTCTAGAATTTCTTCCCTTGGCATGATTATGACTTCCGGGTGTCTAAGCAGAGGTTAGCTCCCATTTCTGCTGCCTTAGCTCTGTCTTTGCATCTTATAGGTAAACCTAAACTGGGACAGGAACTGGGCCGGGGACAGTATGGTGTGGTGTACCTGTGTGACAACTGGGGAGGACACTTCCCTTGTGCCCTCAAGTCAGTTGTCCCTCCCGATGAGAAGCACTGGAATGATCTGGCTTTGGAGTTTCACTATATGAGGTAGGTCCTGGTTTCATTCATCTTTCTGGGAAAAATCCAGAAAAGAAGCCAGAAGGCTGAAATGAGTTTTTTACCAAGAGCTACAGTAGGCTGTGTTTCTCTACATCTAGGTTTCAAAATGTGTAGGCTAGGGCCAGTATGTAGCTCAGCAGTACAGCGCCTACTTGACAAGCGCAAGGCTCTGAGTTTGATTCCCAGAACCAAAAGACAAACAAACAAACAACTGCGTAGGCTAGTGTTTGTGGGACCAGCTCTCTTTAAGGCCATCACTGTCTTTGCTTCCTCTTTTCCTGCCATCTTCAGACTCCTCGTTACCTTTCTTCCTGGGTAACTAAGGCTCGTTGGTTTTTAGCTTCCATGCTACTTTGCCCTGGGTAAAGAGGCCATTCTTTTTGTGCAGAGTCTGTGCTGAGGGCCATTTCCTCTGGACCTGGACTAAGTGTGGCCTTGGGCTTATTTCTTCCTCATCCTAGCCTGTCATGTAGCCCAACCTCTGTCATTCCCACAGGTCTCTGCCGAAGCATGAGCGGTTGGTGGACCTCCATGGGTCAGTCATTGACTACAGTTACGGTGGTGGCTCCAGCATCGCTGTGCTGCTTATCATGGAGCGGCTGCACCGGGACCTCTACACAGGGCTGAAGGTGAGGTGAGGCAAGGGGGGATGTGAGACCCAGCCAGAACTATCACTTTCTTTTCAGCCTGTTATCCCACTTAATTCAGAGCCTCTCGCTTTCATAAGCAGTTGTTGGAGTATCAGGCCTTATTACATTTATTTCCAAAAAAGCTTAACCTATTTATTGCCCCAATCTAGATGCAGAATATTGCCATTTGCCACTTTGGTCTCTGATGGTGGTGGTCAAAATCTAAGTGCCTCAGAAGAACAAAAAAGCTTTCTATTCTTCTTTCTCTTCTTTTGTTTTCCCTGGAAAAAGTCAGTTTTGTGTATTCAACAAGTATTTTATTAGTGACTACTTTGTATTAAGCACTAATAGGTAATAGCAGAAAAGTATAATTTTTAGGACCTTTTAAGAGAATTATAGTCAGTGACTTTCATGATGATGTGAAGTCTGAGTTTGACATGTAAACCTCAATGGATGGGATCTGGACAGATGGAAAAAGAGGCCATACTGGGCAAGGAGTAGCATAATAGTAGCGCATTCAAAGGCTAATAAAGGCACCAAGCATGTTGAAGCATCTGCTTCTTTTGGAGAATAGGGGAAGATAATGTGCAAAGAGATTAGGAGTAAATTATACAAGACCCGACATGTTAAGAACTTCCACAAAATTCAAGTTTATTGTAGACAAGTGAGAAGCTAGACAATCTTTACATTCTAACACAAGCCCTGACAAGGAGCAGAACAGACAGAAATCATTTATATTGACTTTGATTTTTTTTTAATGAAATATGTATCTAAAAAACCAGGTGGAGGTAAAATTCTCAGTTGGATGTTGAGTTTCCCTCACCCAAAACAACCACCCAAAGGGAAATAGAAAAGTTTCTTTTCTTTGTTCCTCCAATTAGGGCTGAGTACAAGAGAAAAGCTGACCTCAGCATATCTATGTAGGTCCTGTCTCCCAGATACCCCTTGTACAGGTTTATAAAGAATTTGCAGAAGTAAGACAGAGAAAACAGAAATGCTTCCAGGAGGTGTGATGAAGATTACTGTCCAAGTGATTTTCCCTTTTTATCTCAGAGGAATTAAGCTTAACAGTGCCTGATACTTTTCGCAAGTGTGCTAGAGAAACCCATTAAGTCTTTCAGATAAGTGATATGACATTTTCTAGGCATTCAAGAGACCCTAAATTAAAGTCATATGAGTAATTTTGGTATGTAAATCCATAAAACCAACCTGGGCTAACAAGGCCTGTCAGAATTGAAGTAAATCTGCCTGAGGAACCTAAACATTCACTTTGAGCTTTGACAGTTCCAGAGTTGTTTAGGTGTTAGAAATGACCTCATGCTTCAGTCATGCAGTTGCACCTCTCTGTCACATCTGGGGATTACCCAGCTGACCCAACTGTAGCTTGTAAAGGATTTTATCTGGCTTTGTGTTCTTTCTCTCTACTTTCCTTTTTTACCTGTTTTCCTCTTTCCCTTTTTTTCCCATGCATTTTCTGTCCTCATGTGCCCTGGTGAAGTCTTTTAGTCCCTCATAGAAGGAAGTCTCAGTTGGTTCAGGCGACTTGGACTGAGATGTTGCTTTGTTTGTAGTAAGTAAGCTCTTTTGTCTCCCCAAGGCTGGGCTGACCCTGGAGACACGTTTGCAGATAGCAGTGGATGTGGTGGAGGGGATCCGCTTCCTGCACAGCCAGGGACTTGTTCATCGTGATATCAAACTGAAAAATGTGCTGGTAAGTAAGAGCTGTTTCCAAAGAAGATATCCTGCTTCTGTGGGCTAAGTCACCTTTTGGAGGTTGCATAGAAATATAGTTTGGTTCTAGTAAAAGTCTAGGTGGAAAGTGGTACAGTTCATAGCATATTGGATCGATGGTGTTTGGACATGCAGATTATAGAGATGTTTCAACATAGACCTACCTTATATTGTAAAGGTTTTCTCTTCTCCTGTTGAATAGTTTTTAATCTTACAGAAAAGTTAAAAGAATTGTACAGTGAGCCGGGCGTGATGGTGCACACCTTTATTTTTTTAATGTATTTATTTTTTTTTGCAGCACCGGGGATTGAACTCACAACTTCGCACCTGCCAGGCAGGCACTTAAGCTGCTAAGCCAAACTCCCAGCTTGGCGCACGCCTTTAATCCCAGCACTTGGGAGGCTGAGGTAGGGGGAGCATTGTGAGTTCAAAGCCAGCTTGGGCTACAACGTGAGTGCAAGGCTGATCTGAGCTACATAGTGCAACCCTGCCTCAAAAAACCAGGGCTGGGAGTTTGGCACAGTGGCTTAAGTGCCTGTCTGGCAGGTGCGAGACTGTGAGTTCGATCCCTGGTGCCACAAAAAAAAAAAAAAAAAAAAAAAGAATTGCACAGTGAGAACCTATATACTTTTCACCAAGATCAGTGTGAGGTATTTCTCCTAGTATGTTTACTTACTTTCTTATTCTCTTTCTGTCTGTACATTCACATGCACACACAGACACACACTTTTTATTATGCTTGTATGAAAGTAAATTGCAGGTAAGGTGTCTCTCTTAAATACTTTACCATTATCTTTTAAGAAGAAAGACAGTCTTCTATGTAAAGTGTCATTATCACATCCAAGAGATTTAACATTAATATACTACTATTATTTAATATGTAATCTAGCCTGACATGGTGGCTCATGCCTGGAATCCCAGCACTATGGGAGGCTGAGGCAAAAAGATTGGAAGTTCAAGTCCACCCTGGGCTATTCAGCAGCTTAGTGAGTCTCTGTTGCAAAATAAAAAACAAAAAGTACTGGGATGTTAGCTCAGCGTGAAACCCTTAAGTTCAATCCTCAGGGTCACACACATACAGACACACACATACAAAGTCTACATTAACTTGTTTTAATCTCTCCTCCCCCTGTATATTCAGTTGCTCCAAAAATGGTCTATTAATTTGATCCAGGATCTAGGCCAAGGATCATGCAGTAAATTTTGTTGTCATGCTTCTTCAGTGTCCTTTAATCTAGAGTAGTCTTTGCCTGTTTTGGCTTTTGTTACACTGCTATTTTTGAGGAGTCCGGGTCTTTGTTATTGCTTAGGGTTTGGTCACAGATGCTGGATGAGAGCTGAGTAAAGGTACCTTAACATGTAAAGTCATGAGCTCACCAGTTCTGTTATCTAAATTATAAAGAATCTTTTGATATGGTCTTCTTGAAAAAAATTTTAGAGTATTATTAAGGTATTTCTGACATTGTTTCAGTGACATAAAGATGAAAGCAGTTTGGGGGAAGGGAAAGATGCCCCTAAAATTGTAGGCTGAAATTGAATAGCTAAATGAGATAGATTTACTCGCATGGATTTTTGGGGGGTTTGTTTTTGTTTTTTGTGGTGGTGGGGATCAAGCCCAGGGCCTCGCACAGGGGTAGAGGTAGGCAGGTATTTATTCTTCACTGAGCTGCACTCCCAGCTCTGTCTTGGATCCTTAAGAAAAGAAACAACAGTAATTTCAGGAATCTCCTCAACTGACCAGAAGACCTCAATTTTCTGCCATGGGGTCAGGAGAAAAACCAAGAGCTGAAAAATTTTCCTCAGTATACAGTATTTCTGTGGACCTTCACTTATTTATTCTTCTAAGATTTATGAAAATCCTGATATATGCCAAGCATTATGCCAAATGCTAGAGATACAAAGAGGCAGTCCCAGCCTTCAGATTGCTTATGAGAGGACAGTAATGGGAATGAATCTTGGGATTGGAAGATTGGAGGAAGTTTATTTACTACAGTACTTTGAGGTGTACCTATTTTGAGCTTATGTATATAACTTACGAGCTGTTTGCAGGATTGAAACAAGGTGACTATCATCCTGTTTTGTTGGCAGCTGGACAAACAGAACCGTGCCAAGATCACTGACTTAGGATTCTGCAAGCCAGAGGCCATGATGTCAGGCAGCATTGTGGGGACACCAATCCATATGGCCCCTGAACTTTTCACAGGTACAGCAGGGGTGCAGGAAGTGGGTTTGGGCAGGGCTCAGTACTGTAATGCTGAGGACTATCCTTAGGCACAGGTACTCTTGGCAGGTCTAACACAGGCAAGGATGAAACCAGAACAGGGAAACCTAAGGCAGATAGGGAGGAAAGTGCACAGATAAAGGAATGAGAAAGAGAAGTGCAAATGGGAGTCACCAAGTAGTCTTTTGGATGTCTCTCTGGGTTATTATGCCATACTTGCCTAAATCAGCCCATTATTTGATCACAAAGAATTCAGTAATTCTCATAAAATTGTAAAGAATTTACAATTGACATAGATATATTTTCAGAGTAAAGCAATTTGGAAGCAGCTTGTGGCAGTATGTGATTAAATGCTAAAGTAATGGCTATATAATATACTGTGGTGTTCAGCAAAAGTTGAAATGTTTGGTGGTTTTGTGGCAGAAGAGGAATTTTCCAGATCTGGAAAAATTGGTGGGTGGAAAGGGAACTTACAGTGTAGGCTTTGAGGTAGACAGTGTAGCCATGTTTTTATATGTTCTATTTTGTTTAATTCTTTCAGTAATTCTGTGATGATACTGAGGCACTTCTGTGTCTCCATTTCATGGATAGAGTTGAGACCAGATTGGTGAAGTAACTCACTCCAACAACACTGACCTAGAAGGCAATAGTCGTGGGATCTGAATCTAGATCTTTGTGTCTGCAGAGTCCAAGTACTTATAATGAAGAAAAGAAACTTCTAGGGGTTGGAGAAGGGAAATACTGAGAAAAACTGCAGAATACAAATTAACTGACTGGAAAAAAACTCCTATTTGGGAGTGTCAAACAAGGTTGGAGATAAATACATTGGGCTGATAGAGGAGTTAGGTTTATTGTTCAAAGTCAGGAGCTACTGAGCTTTTGCCCAGGGTAGAGGTGAAAAGAATATGTTTATGGAATGTTAGCCAGTGGGAATTTAAGCAACAAGATATAATGGAAGAAGACCAGTTACTTAGGTACTGGTTGTCTCCAGGATTAGTGTGGTATCAATGCACACAAAAAAGTGAGTTATTTGAGATCAATTCAGAGGAAGACTAAGCAAGATTTTGTTATTAACTTGCTGAGTGATGACCAGAGAAGAATAATTAAAAGATGACTATAAACTTCTGAGCCTGAGTGGTTGGGGAATGGTTGTACTTTGCCAGGGAAGACAGAAGGGTAATCACAGGTCAATTATGAGTATTTGTACCAGCTAAAATTAGCAATATGTTTGAATTTATTTCATTTTGTACATGTCTTCCCCTGACTCTTAAGTGATACACTTACATAAGCATTAAGAGGTAGGTAGACAACTGTTATTCTGCCCACATCTGAACCAAGTAGACAGTCATCAGTTTTCTTCCCTAGATTTGTTTTTTGTTTTCTAAATTTCTATTGCCACTACTGTTACTCTGTTTTAGCTATTATTCATATATAAAGTCCTTTGATTATTTCTGTTGCAGTTCACTTTGTTATCAGAATAATCTTTCTAAAATATTATAGTTGCTGGGTATAGTGACACATGCCTGTAATCCCAGCCACTTGGGAGCCTGAGGCAGGAGGATTGCAAGTTTAAGTTTGGGCAACTCAGTACTTGTCTCAAAAATTAAAAAGGCTTGGGGATGTAACTCGTCATCCCCTGGTACCATCTGCAGTATTGTAAAAAAATAAAATGAGAAAATAAAATAGGTTAAAACAGGTTAGCTCTTGCTGTAAAACATGTGACTTCCTGCTGCCCATTGGATCCAGACTATCTCTCTGCCTTCAAAAATTGTTATATACCAGTTCCCACATACTCCACCATCACCCACTTATATTTTCCCAACATGACCCACTATTAATTATGTAGATGCCCATAAAGTCAAAAGGCATGACTCTCCTCCTCCTTTGTCAAGTTCTGGTCTTGATGCTCTTTGTGTCTAGCTTTGACCTGTCACTACCATAGTGTTCTAATTGTGAAATGGAATTATAAGTGTGCCCTGCTGTATAGCAAGGCTGTTATGAAAGGTAGTAGGTGTTAAAAGCCTTAGAAGAAAATGTGCAATGACTTGCAGGTACAGTGTGGTGCGATGCTGCTGCCTTTCTCTCCTTGGCTCACTGTTTCTAATTCCTTCTTGCCATAGGGAAGTATGACAATTCCGTGGATGTCTATGCTTTTGGGATTCTTTTCTGGTATATCTGCTCAGGCTCTGTCAAGCTCCCTGAAGCATTTGAGAGGTGTGCTAGCAAAGACCACCTCTGGAACAATGTGCGGAAAGGTAAGAGCCACAAATCCCACTCTGCCCTGACTCCCCTGGACTGAGCCCAGACACTGCACCAGTGGCCCCATCACCCTCTGGCCACTCTATAGCTGGATCACATGTACAATTAAACGATCATGGGATCCCAGAAAGACTTTTAAGTCAAACATTGCTTCCATGCAACACTGTATTGAACTATCTCAAAAATATTTTCTTTTTTCTTTAAACTTTCCAATTCTTCAGTTTTCTATGCCAGTGCATTCCAATTTTTCATCACTCTTCTTCTCAGGTTCTAACCTAGATGTGTGCAGTGGAAGCCAAAGTTGGCGTTCCTTAGTATCCTGTGCCCCAACTTCTATGATCAGCTCTTTGTATTGGACCCACCTGACTAGTCTTTTTTTTTTTGTTTTTTTTTTTGGTGGTAGTGGTATTGGGAATTGAACCCAGAGCCTTCACACTGAGCTTTCTATTTTTTGAGAGAAGGTCTTTCAAAGTCACTAAATTGTCCAGGTTAAACTCAAACTTATAATGCTCCTGCCTCAACCTCAAAGAGTGCTGGGATTATAGGCATGTGCCACCGTGCCCTCCTCACTCATTGGTCTTACTTTGTGCTCCTTTCTCTAGGGGCCCGCCCAGAACGTCTGTCTGTATTTGATGAAGAGTGCTGGCAGTTGATGGAAGCCTGTTGGGATGGTGACCCCTCTAAGAGGCCTCTCTTGGGCATTGTCCAGCCCATGCTGTGGGGCATCATGGACCGTCTCTGCAAGTCTAATTTTGAGCAGCCAACTAGAGGACTAGATGATTCCATTTGAAAGCAAAAACCTTTCTCCTCCACTGTTTTTTTCCCCTCACCTTTTAGTCATGGGGAGAATTTGACATTTATTCATTATAGGGAGCTCCGGAGGGACGTGGTGCTTGCTGGGCAGCTAAGACCATGCCAGACAGAGATGGCTCCTGGGCAGTGAGGAGTTGGATGGCTGCTGAGCAGTTGGGGCAGTTCACTGATGCTCCACACTACCCCTTCAGCAAAAAGATTATCTGAGATGTGCAGAAGTGGAACATGGGATGTTCTGGCCTCAACAAAAAAGGAGGCAAATGTTATCATTGTCTGTTCACTGTATTATGTTTCTAAGACAAGAAGTAGGGCACTGTAGTGGCAATGGTATTAAAAACATCATTTTCATGGTGTCAGCTCCAGCTACGAATAGTTTGACTCTACCCAGTGGTTAGGACCACTTAGGAAATTTAAGCTTAGTTCAGGATTCTATGAACATAGGGACAAAAAAGAAAACCTTGTGGTTGCCTAGTTCCTGCTATCTGTAACCAGGATCTCAGGTTGTAAGAGTCCAGTGAAGAAGCTAGAAACGAGGCTGTCTGTTCCTCAATGTGCCAGTGTGTTTACATTTATAGGGCCACACATCCCTGATTTTTAGGGGAGGGATTTACTGTTACATTACCAAGAGGCAAAAAAAAAAAAAAAAAAAAAAGCATGTGCATATGTATGTATATATGTATATAATTTGTTGAATATGAGTCACTGCTAACCTCAGAACAGAATCTGTTCTTCTGCCTGTGGGAAGAACAGCCCAGAGCCCTCAGCTGTCTGCTGGTCTCAAGTGGGAGAGCTCCAGACTCCAGAGCACATGGTACTCGGGAGCGAGTGTCTGAGTGGAACCGACCCAGTGTGAAATGTGGGTGAGGCCTGAGAGCAGGCAACGATCGTGCCCACGGCCTGCATATAGACCTCCTAGAAGGGTACTGGCTGATTTTCACAGAAACTCTTGTTTTTGTGTTTGAAACTAACACACTAATGTTTTTAAAGCTTAACCAATGTCGAAGCTTCTTCTATACCTTCCTTTTACCTTATTTTAAATATAATGTCAGAAGAAAAAGGAACCAGACACCCCCCTCACCCACCAAAAAAAGAGACCAGTTCTGTGAGTTAGCATCTGGGAAGCACCCTGTCTGTGTCTGAGGAGAGAAACTGACTTCTGGCCAAGGATGGGGAGCGGTTGAAACATTGGTGCATCTCAGGTCTTGATTTCAAGCCTTTCTCCAGAAAACCATCCGTGAGCTGTAGAAACACAGGTCAATGAAGGAACAGACATGGAGGTGGGCAGCCTCTTTTATGCATCTTTCCAATCTCAAGGGCTGTGGGCGGGCCCTCCGTCCAGCTCCAAAGTGTGAAGTAGGTCCTGAGTAGGTGTTTAAGATGAGTGTTACATTAGCGCTGGGGTTTTCTAGAGTTGTTTGTAACTGAATGACCGATTCTTACATATTAACAGTGTAAGTGGAAAATGTAATGCATTTTTATATAACTTTTAAAGTTCAGTTTTAGAACTTCAGCCATCCTAGGCTCTGATTATGATACATTTGAGCATAGTAGCAGTATCAGCACTTGTAGCCCTTCAGGAAGTTCATATAATGCTATATACCTTTTTACATTCAGATGATAAAGCAAGTGACTGACCGGTGTCTTTGGGGCATTGGCTCCAACTTCATTTTGGTAGAATATTCAGCATATCTCTTAGAATCGTAACACCTATTTAGCTATACTTCAGGCATTGTATTCTCCTTGGTATTAACCCTTCTGGTGCCCTTCTGGTGATGATTATGGGACTCTAGGGAGCCACGTATCAAGAAGTAGTCCCTGCTTGCAAAAGAATCATTATACATCTCTTCTATATGAAATTTCAAGAAAAGTCTTACATAGTTAGTTCTCTTTTCCAGTCCATGTTCTTAATTCTAGTATAATCGGGAGTGTGTGCATCCATTGTGAAGACCACATTCCTAATGTTCTTTGGAATTCTTAGCTCAGACTCCCATTTAAATATGGGAAGTTAAATTTTTTTCCAACCAGAGTCCCTTTTCAGTTCATCGCCTGTGGCTGAGTCCACTCGCAGATACCAGTTTTCTAGCAGATTACCTACATTTTTGTCTAGTGGAAAGGGCAAGGGGACTAATACGAGGTAAGGAGATGAGTAGTTATTTTCATTATAAAAAAGTGTTCTGAGCAAAGGTGCAAGATATGCCTGGAAGTGTCCAGGCCAACCAAAGTCCACATATGGATATTTGGGGCTGTTATTTAAATACTCAGCAGGCTGAGTTGCAGGACTGTGTACCCACATGTGTATACTGTATGTGTACTTTTGTTGTATATCATTGTTAGCTAATTTTGGGTTTTTTGTTCCTTGGCACCCATTATTATTAAAATTTTGGAATGCCATGAAAAGTACTGTATTGTATACTACTTGAGAAGACACTAGATAGTCTGAGAAGTGTGGCAGTACTTGGGCAGGACCGGGCACATCACAGCCAATATCATAAGACTCTTACCTCCGAGCTTTGGTTGGTTGTGTTCCTAAGTGGTGAGGTGAGATTGTGGCTGAGGGAGGAAGAAGGCTGACCTGACAGATTACCCGTACTATGTTCAATCCATCTAAAAAACTTAATGAGGGAAGTTTACTCCATCGCTGACCTTTTTTCATGAGCTCCAAGTCTGGTCACTCATTTGGCTTCAGAACCAAGCAAGAGGGCCTTCCTGCAGAGCAATCAGAAGAAACCATGGTGAAGCCTGGGCCCCTCGACTAGTGACCCTGTGCCTAGAGCTTGCAGCAGTGCAGGTGAGCAATGCCAGTTCAGAGGAGGTACCAAAAGACAGACCCTGATCTCTACTCCCTGCTCCTCTGCAGAGTGGATCCTTGACTGAGCAAGCCTTCCACAACTCCAGACAGGAGGACTTTGCTGTTGTTCGCAGACCAAAGAGAGTTCTATCTGACTCCATCACCTTTAAGGGGTCAGAATCTAGGCAGCAGCTGCTCATACTTTATTTTTTAAACACTAAACCTCAAAGAAGTAAGGGAAGAGATACATTACTACCATTAATAGAAATAGGAGAATAGTAGAACTCTTGACCAGTATCTGTCAGCTCCCAAATGGATTTTTCTAACTTTGCTTGAACTGCCAAAAGGGCTTGAAGGACTGAGGGGTATTGCAGTGGTAGAGTGCAGCCTTGCCTGTGCTTGGCCTTGCTTCCATCCCTAGTGTCAAAAAGACCAAAACAAAACAGGAGTTGGGAAATGTTTCTCCTGATAGGAGAATGGCTGGAATGTTAAGGCTGGGAAGTGACAGATACACTGAGTGACACTTTATTTTTTTGGCTTACTGTTTTAACATTGAGAAGCCAGGAGGTGGGTGTGTGTGTGATTACAGCAGCACCTTGAGATTCTGAGGCACCCTCTGGCCTTGATTTGCAGAGATGCCGTTCTTGGTGTTCTACTGGGCCAATCAGGAAGCCTCTGAAGTCCTCACTGCATCAGAGCAGGATGAACAGCCCTGGAAATGTCCATTGCCAAAGAGGAGTTGCTTTCTTTGAACTTTTAAAGCCTGCTTTTTGGGTTTCCTGGATCAAATAACTAATTTTTCTTTAAAAGAAAATGAAGGGTGTATTCTTCCGAATATAGGGGTGGGGTAGAACTAGCTTGATAAAGAGGGTAAGAAAGGCCGGGCGTGGTGGCGCACGCCTTTAATCCCAGCACTCGGGAGGCCGAGGTAGGTGGAGCGTTGTGAGTTCGAGGCCGGCTTGGGCTACAACGCGGCACAAGGCCGACCTGAGCTACATAGTGCGACCCTGCCTCAAAAAACCAGGGCCGGGAGTTTGGCTCAGTGGCTTAAGCGCCTGCCCTGGCAGGCGCAAGGCTGTGAGTTCAATCCCCAGTGCGGCAAAAAAAAAAAAAAAAAAAGAGAGGGTAAGAAAGGAGTGGCCTTGAGGTGTTTATATCACAAACTCCCCCTGAGGTTTCAGATAGCACTATTGTTCTTAACTATTGTTTCATGTTTAACTTCTGCTTTGTTAATGCCTAGTCCAGCTAAGGTGATAGCAGAAACAGTGTGAGAGCATCTGTCATTGGGAGGCCAGCGTGCTGAGAAAAGTGGTCACCAACAGCTTGTTGTCTTTTGTCCTTACGTAATTTTTTTTGTTTGTGTTAAAGGACTAATGTTTGTTACAGTGTTAAATAAAAGTGTAACATACTAAGTGTGTAGAATAAAAGTGCAATAACAAAAAAAAAAGTACTTTGGCACAAACTCTGTATGCTCCCTCCTTACTCATGCTACCTGGCTCTGTCCATACTGTTACAGGAGGACCATGTTAACTGTGTATTTTTAAGAGACGCAACTATGGGTTGTCTTTGCTTAGCATAATTTGAATGGTGGGGTTTGTTTTTTATAGAGTATTCTATATAATTGTTAGGATGCACAAATACAGGATGTGCTGTATAATAAAGATCACATTAACGTTTTAGTTTTACATCTGTTTGGCTTTGGCTTTCCTTTACTACCTGTGTTACCAGGATGCCCCCTAATTCATTCCATTTTCACTGTGACCTGCAATCAGATGACTTTCAGTTTGTCTTAGAGGAGACTGGTGAAACTCTTGCTCCCTGAACAATGTCTTCTCTGGTCCTTATAGTGATTTGCCTTTTTTTTTTTTTTAAACAGTACTGAGGATCACACTCAGGGCCTTTGTACTGAGCTACATCTCCAGCCCTTATTTATTTATTTATTTATTTTTGTGGCACCGGGTATTGAACTCACAACCTCACGTCTGTCAGGCAGGCATGTCAGCCACTGAGCCAAACTCCCGGCCCTAGTTTTTTGAGATAGGGTCATACTATGTAGTTCAGGCTGGCCTTGCTCGCATTGTAGCCTAAGCCGGCCTCAAACTCACAATGCTCCACCTACCTCAGCCTCCTGAGTGCTGGGATTAAAGCTGTGCGCCACCACGCCCAGCTCCTTATTTGTTTTTGATGCAGGGTTTCACTAAGTGGGTACATTTGCCAGGCTGGCATTAAATTTATAATCCTCCTACCTCAGCCTCTTCAAGTGTTGGGGCTCTAGGCATGCACCATCATCTAGCTCCATTGATCCTCTAGCTGGGTATACCTTGTATACCGCCACTTGAGGATGGGTTAGGGAAATGAGAGAAGGGATTGTGGGGAAGAGAGGACAAAGTGGGATGACAGCATTTATTTCACAGCCTATCCTGAGGTGATATCCTTTTCTCCAACTTGTTTTTAGTATGAACTTGCAGCATTCCAATTTCATATATAAGCCACCTATTCTCTTACACTGTGAGAGTTTGGGGCTGCAATCTATACATCAGCCTATCTGCATTTAGAGTATTTTGAGTCTTCTCTTTGGGCTTGCCCAGATCAGATTTGCTGGCTTGGCAGTGTCTGACAGTCCCCAGCAGCAGGGCAGCTGTGTCTGATCCCTAGGGAGGCCGGTGTGCAGCAGGGCTCTTCTATGGGCTGTGTTTATTTGGGCTTGTTTCAGTGTACCTTCTATCATGTTGGGCTTGTGTTGCTGTGTCACTTGTACTCTATCTGTCATGTGATTGGAACACAAAGCTCGCCAGGAGATGGAGGCACATCCTACACAGGTGGTGTGTTTGTTTCTTAAGGGAAAAGCTCAAGTTGAGTCCCAGTGGTTCTCAGCTTCCATCTCCGCAGTAGTCCTGTGATGTAGGGCAGCCTTGTATCATGGTTTGTGTTTAGACATCCCCTCAAAGACTTATGCAGTCATAGGTGGGGTTTTTCAGAGGTGGCTGGATCTAAGTGTGTGATGCTGAGATTAAGGGTGTATGACTGCTAAATCAGTCAACTGATTGGTTTGACATAGTTGTGTGGATAATGGAAAGGCCCACCCTGAGTGTGAGTGCTGCCTGCCCTAACAATGTGTAGCCTGGATAGAGTATAAGGGACAGAAAAAGGGCTGCTATCGTCTCTTCTCGTCTGCTGCTTTTGCTGCTTTCTGCCTGCCATGAACAGTTTCTCCTCTGCAATGCTATGCCACCCTGACTTGGAACCAGTCAATTATGGACTGAAACTCGATAAACTGTGAGCTGAAATAAACCTTTCCTCCTTTAATTTGGGTGTTGGGTATTTTGTCTCAGCAGTGACAAAGAGTAACTTAGATACCTTATAAGCTTTTGAAACTCCTAGTCAAGCCACTTTTCACAGTTAAACTTGCTATCTTGTATGCATATATTCTCTATTCTCCTAGCATAAAGTTCATGTTTTTTTGTTTTGTTTTGTTTTGTTTTTTTTGGTACTGGGGATCGAACTCACAACCTTGTGCCTGCCAGGCAGGTACTTAGGCCACTGAGCTAAATCCCCGGCTTAGTTCAGTGTTTTTGAGTTCTTCTAATCTTTTCCCTTCCCACTGTTGTTCTGGAAAAAAGTATCTTGTGGTATACACATTTTGAACATTCTTTTTCAAGATCATATCCCTCAAAGTGGAAAGCCTTCCCTCTAAAATTAGGAGCAAGACAACGATGTCCATTATTACCACTCATGTTGAACATAGTCCTCAAAACATTAGCCAAACTTAATAACGCAAGAGAAAGAAAAGGAATATATATATGAAAGGACAAAGTCAAAGTATTATTTCCAGATGACATGATCCCTTACAAGACCCAAAAAAACTCCCAAGAGACCCCTAGAATTAATAACCAAATTCAGCACTGTAGCATGATATAAAATAAACACAACAATCAATAACATTTCTATACACTAATAATTCACTGAAAAACCAATTAGGAAAACAATACCATTCACAATAGTAGCAAAAAAATTAAATACTTAGTGTATACAAAGTCCCTGGCTTATTAACAAGTTCTGGGAGAATGTTTGTAAGTTGGATTCATTCATAATCCAACAAAGTGAGTCTTATACAGTATATCTGTGAAAGTTTGCAACTCAAATATTCAAAAGTCGAGGATTTACTGTATTAACCTAAGGAAGTAAAAGACCTTTACAATGAAAATTACATCAGACGGAAATCAAGGACACCAAAAAATTGCGAAATAGTCCCTGTTCCTGGATAGGCAGAACAAATATAGTCAGAATGGCTATACTTCTAAAACTGATATACAGATTTAATGCAATTCCTATCAAAATACCAATGTCGCCGGGCGTGGTGGCGCACGCCTTTAATCCCAGCACTCGGGAGGCTGAGGTAGGCGGAGCATTGTGAGTTCAAGGCCGGCTTGGGCTACAACTCGAGCGCAAGGCTGGCCTGAGCTACATAGTGCGACCCTGCCTCAAAAAAACCAGGGCTGGGAGTTTGGCTCAGTGCCTTAAGCGCCTGCCCTGGCAGGCGTGAGGTTGTGAGTTCAATCCCCGGTGCCGCAAAAAAAAAAAAATAAAAACCAACGTCATTTCTCACAGAGTTAGAGAAAACAATCCTAAAATTTATGTGGAATTAGAAGGGACCCAGAACAGCAAAAGCAATCTGGGTAACAAAAGCAAAATGAAGGGCATCACAATCCCAGATCTGAAGATATATTATAAAGCTATACTGACTAAAACAGCATAGTACTCACGTAAAAGCAGGCATGTGGGTCAATGGAACAGAACAGAAATGACCCCAGGTACTACAGCTATTTGATCTTTGACAAAGGAACCAAAAAGCATACACTGGAGAAAAGACAGTCTCTTTAGTAAATGGTGTAGAGAAAACTGGATATCCACATGCAGAAAATTAAGTCTGGACCTATATATCTCACCATGTATTACACTAAAATAAAAATTGAAGATCTAAATGTTAAACAGAAACATTTAATCTGCTGGGAGATAAAATAGGTACAACTCTTGAAGACACAAGTGTTGGCAAGTATTTTCTGAACAGAACCCCAGTGGCACAAGAAATAACACAGATAATCAACAAATGGGATCATGGAGATTGCCCTCCCTGTGAGTGGGCGGAAGCCATCCTGGGTCTGGGAGGACCTCACCAAGAAGCCAGTTCACCCTTCAAGTAAGCTGTGCAAACCATGCAGGACCCTGGAAGAGAGAAGTCAGATCACCCTCCCCGTAAGCCAATTGGCTTGCAGGCTGAGAATCAAGAACTACTCACCACCCGCAAGCAACCAGCTGCTTCTAAGGACAGACTGAGTTGATAGTAACTGAGGTACAAAAACAATTAAAGGCTTGTACTGTTTGATTGACTTTGCAGGTCTAACGCTGAGCATCTACTAGGACAATAACAGTATGCAATATAACAAATATGGAGGATTTCCTTCTGTCTTGTTTTTGAAATCCAATATTGATCTCACTGTTTTGTTTTGTTCTGATTTATTGTTTTGTTTTATTCAATGTTCTGTTTTGATTGGTTTTGTTCCATTTTGTTTGATTTTACTATGTCTGGTGGAATGAACAACTATTGTGAAGTTAAAAAGATATATTATGGTAGCCATTGTTGATTTCCTATTATCCTGCTTCGAAGTTCTGTATCACTTCCACTGCCTTGTTTTGGTTGGCTTTCCTCTGTTTTGTTTTGTTGGGTTTTATCCGCTTTAAAGTTAAAAAAAAAAAGGATCATATTAAATGAAAATGCTTCTGCACAGAAAAGGAAGCACACAAAGGAGTGAAGAGACAATGTACAGAATGGGGAAAAATTTTGCTTGCTATTTTACAGACAGAGAACTAATATGAAGAATATATGAAGAACTAAAAAAAAGAATTAGACCCCTCCCAAAATAAAAGACTCAACTAAAAAATGGGCAACCACAATGGACGCTTTTCAGAAGAAGTACAAATGGCCAATAAACACCATACATGAAAAAAATGCTCATCATTGCTGGCTATTAGAGAAATGAAAATTAAAACTGCACTGAGACACCATCTTATCCCACAAAGAATGGCTATCATAAAAAAATATAATAACAAAGGCTGGCAAGGATGTTGGAAATTCTTTTACAATGTTGGTAGGAATGTAAACTAGTACCATCACTATGGAAATTAGTGTAGAGGAGCCTCAAAAAACTAGAAGTAGAAATTCCACTTGACCCAGCTATCCCCCTCTTAAAATTATCATATTACAGGGATACATGCATACCCATGTTTACAGCAGCACAACTTATAATAGCTAGATCTTGGAAATAGCTTACATGTCCAGCAATGACTTGAAGCATTTATAGGTAAATGGATGTAACTTGAGAACATAATATTAAGTCAAATAAGTCAGGCACACAAGCTCAAATATCACATGGTTTCTCTTATATGAGAAACACTATATATATATATATATATATATATATATATATATATTCATATATTCTCTTATATGAGGAACACTGTATTTATAAAGAGCAAAACAGGAGATAAATAGAAAGTAGGGAGAAGTTCAAATACTTCCCCAAATCACATGTTTCATTGTTTTAAAAATATTTCAATATATATTCTAATTTGTTTCATTTATACTAATAGTTTCTTAGTCAATTAAAGAAAGTTTGTGTTATTATCTGTTTCTTTTTTGTAAGACTTCTTTGGTTTACATCTTTACTTTGAGTACTTTGAAGATAATGATAGAGTGTGATAACTATTGTTATTCTCTTTTTATTTGATTATGAACATTTTTTTCATAAAATAAAAAGACTCCTGGGGGCCGGGGATATAGCTCAGTGGCACAGTGCCTCCTAGCAAGCACAAGGTCCTGAGTTCAATTGCCAGTACCAAAAAAAAAAGACTTCCTACAACTAAAAAACCATAAATTACAGGATGGAGCAGACTACAATAAAGTATTAGCAAAATATTTTCACAAAAATGAAAAAAAAACCAGCCAAACATATCCCTCAGCAGGCATGTTCCTTGGGTAGGGCAACTTGGGTGGCCTTTCCAATCCTATGTTTGGGAAAGGCTCAGAAGACAGAAGCCACCAAGTTTCTAAACATTATTAAATTCAACTTCAAATTTTCTATCTTTAGCAGAATTCCACAAAATGCCGTTCAAATAGCTACCTTTCAAAACAATGCAGTTATGATGGGGCCACATACTACCTGAGGCCTTGTCTTGGTTACTGAGACAAAATACCAGATACCCAAAGTTAAAGGAGGAAAAGCGTTTTGTTTTGTTTTGTTTTGGTTCACAGTTTGTAGTGGTTTCAGTTCATAGTCGGCTGGCTCCAAGGCAGAGTAGCAAGTCAGAGGGGCACGGCAAAGGAGGAACAGTCCATGGCAGGTTAGGTAGGAAACAGCAGCCTGCTTCCATCTTTTCCTTTATAGTCCATCCAGGCTACACACCTGCTGGTTGGTGCCACCTACACCCAAGATGGGTCTTCCCATTACCCACACCATGAACAACAATGCTAAACAAATCAGTGGACTAATCCAGTTATCATACCTTTGATCCATATTCATACACCCTTAATTCACATTAACACACCCTAGATCCATCACTGGATAGTTAGAAAAATTTCACCTGTGAGTGTATGAGGCTTTGAGGGACATCTAGATACAAGCCATAACACACCTCTCAGAGCTCTTCTAGGAATAGCTTGTTCCTTAGATATTCTGAAGATAGCATTTCAAATCAGTGGAAAAGATAGACTACTTAATAAAACTGGCTATCAACCTGTCTTTGTCTGTACCTGCTGCTGTAACAGTACCACAACCTGAGTGATTTATAAATAATATAAACATTTCTCTTTCCTGTTACAGTTCCTGTTACTTCTGTTTCCCAGAAACTGCTGGTCACTATGATGCACATTGTGAGAACAGACTCCTAACTGACAAGCCATTTCACCTCTGTACTTCCCTTTGCAACCCCATAAAAACCTCCCTCCCTGAGCCTTTGGGGCCTGATACTTTGGAAATGAATCCCTACCAGTTTCCACTGACGTTAAATAAATCTTACTCAAAATTGTGGGTGACGTTTCAGTGTTTCTGTTTGCCACTGCAGCACCAGTAGGTTTGGTGCCAGGTAAGGGTGTTCTGCTTCCAAAACGGCACCATGTTGCTGCATCTTTCAGATGCTGTGTCCTCATAACAGAAGAGCATAAAGGAACAAAGGGACAAACATTGTGTCCTCACAATATGGAAGAGATGGAAAGACCAAGCAGCTCTCAAAAGCCTCTTTTAGCTGACCCATGAGGGCAGAGTCCTCATACTCCAATCACCTACAGTGCAAGTCTGCATCAGGAAGTCAGTGGGTTTGCAGTGGAAGGCTGAAGAGTCTATGTTGGAAAGTTGAAGGATCCAAGGTGAAAGTCAAAGAGTCTGCGCTAGAAGGCAGGACATGATGTCCAAGCTAAAGGGGAAGACTGGAGCTCCTCCAAAGAACAGAAGGAAGTCTGTCCTTCCTCATTTCCTTTTTATACTGTCCAGGCAACAGTAGGTTCCTCTACACCCTAAGGCAGGTCCTCTACACCCTAGAGTGTAGAATTTAGTTAAGCTTCTAAGCTTCTCAAATTGACACAATCAACCATTACACCTACCATACCTCTGGACCTTAGGAACATAAGATTATATTGTCTGCATTAAAAATCTACAGGAAGGGATGGGATGTATAGCTCAGTGGTACAGCACTTGTTTAGCATGTATAAGGTCCTGGGTTCACTCCTGCCCTGCAACACAAACACACACACACACACACACACACACACACTACCAGAAAGATAATGTCATCAGGAAACCATTCGCATTTCAGTTAAGGCAAGAAAAAGGGAACAAAGAATTTATCAAGAAAAGGGCTGGATGTGGTGATGCATACCTGTAATCCCCACATTTGGAAGGCTGAGGCAGGAGGATCACAGTGAGTTTGAGGCCAACTTGGGCTACATAGTGAGTTCAAGGTTAGCCTGAACTGCGTAGTGAGACGCTGTCTCAAAAAAAACAAAAAACAAACAAACAAACCAAGAATTTATCAAGGAATGTACTCAGTTCAGCCCTGGGTGTGGGCCATTGAAGCTATTTCTAGCGTTTTTGCCACTAGGACTAAACATGGTTTCTGGGTGCATCTTTGAGCGTGGAACTTTATGCCTCTGTGGGATCTTTTCTTCAGGGATGGACTCATTTGGCAAAGAGGATAAATCTGATTTTGATCTAATCTTCTGCATCCTTTATGTATTAAATTGCCAGGAACTAAAAACACTTCGGGGATAATGTGAACAGCAAAAAAACAACGTAATACATTATGTAAGCAAATCTATATTTGATAAATATAATCACCTACTCCTCAAAAAATTCTATGTAAAAATAAAAACCTATCAGTTTGTCTGAAAAGATGTATTAATATGTATATATTACACACTGTATACATTAGCAAATTTATTTATTTATTCTTTTATGGTACTTGGAATCCAGGGTCTTCTGCATGCCAAGGCAAGTGCTCAACTACTGAGCTACACTTTCCAGTCCTATATTTATGAATTTAATTCTCAGAAAATCTTTTGCAACACTTTAATTATGTCATTTGCAGATAAGCGAACAGAGTCACAGAGAACCTTTCCCAAGATGACATAGATAAGAAAGAGTAGAACTGGTTGATCTTGAGCTTCTGCCTTTATCCTCTACAATGTCTTAGGTCTGAGGAAAGTGATTTAAATATGATAAAGTCTATTCATGAGAAATGGAGAGCTTTTGTACTTTATTCATATGGGTATATCGTTATTTGAAGAACCTTCTCAGATGCCATAAGAACAATGCTGTTATTATTATTATTATTATGGTTTTTTTTTTTTTTTTTTTTTTTGCGGCACCAGGGATTGAACTCACAACTTTGTGCCTGCCAGACAAGCGCTTAAGCCACTGAGCCAAATTCCTGGCTCTTAGTTTTATTATTATGCTCCAGCTCAAGAGGGAAACCATGGGTGCTGGAAGCCCAGGCTGATCCAAAGGAAGGACAAAGGTATACAGCTTTTATGGCATCTTTGCAGTAGGCAAGAGATGTAGTCTCCTGATGTTATCACACAAAATGGAGCTTCACTTCCACCTGTGCTCTTTCTCATCCTGCTTCTTCTTGTGGAGCAGATCTCATTACCATCTTAAATCTCCACCTTGGAGTGTGATTTTTACTATGCTAACAAAGTAAAAATAACCATGAATTGCTTTAGGGACTCGGCTACATATGCATTTGTCCCTTACCACCTGGAATTTGCCCCCAATCATTGGGAAATTCCCTAATTGGGTGTAGCAGACCTGCCTGGCAAGCATGAGGTCCTGAGTTCAATTCCTGGTACCGAAAGGAAAAAAACCAAAAACTGAAACAAAACAAAACAAAAAAAACTGGGTGAAGCAGAGCAGAACACCTTCTTGTCTGAGTGGGTTTGATTTTAATGATCTTGTTTTTCTTAGCTCTGGCTTTTGGTATCTCTGATGAGCACATAGTCTTCGAAGGCTGAGCTGATTTCCCTTCCGCCCATCTGTTGGTGTGTTATCTTCATTTTATAGCCTTGAATACTGGCCTAATTTTTAACAACTCTCAACTCCCTGGTATGTTTGTTAACCCATAAGACTGAGGGCTAGCCTAGCTGCCTCAAGACTACTGTTTGTCTTTTTAATTAAAGGGGTGTTTTGCTATACATAAGTTTCATTGCTTATGTAACCATATTTGTCATTTTAAAATGACCTCTACTTTTTTTAATTTGACACCTGTTTCCCTGTCCCTCCCCAACACCTAATCCTATACTCAACATGCCTGCTATTTCTTAGATATTTTTCAGCACTATATTTGATAGGAAATGAAGAGAATATTGAATCCTTTGTTGCTCATTCATTGGTCCTTGAAATTAAAAATTATTTCTTTGAAATTAAAAAATAAGCCGGGCATGGTGGCGCACACCTTTAATCCCAGCACTCGGGAGGTTGAGGTAAGAGGAGCGTTGTGAGTTTGAGGCCGGCTTGGGCTACAACATGAGCGCAAGGCCGGCCTGAGTGACATAGTGCGACCCTGCCTCAAAAAACTAGGGCCAGGAGTTTGGCTCCGTGGCTTAAGTGCCTATCTGGCAGGCATGAGGCTGTGAGTTCAATCCCTGGTGCTGCAAAAAAAAAAAAAAAAGAAATTAAAAAATAAGACTAAGAGTGATTTGGAAATAAAAGGGGTAGCACCCAAAATCTTTCAGATTATACGACAGATAAAACAAATCCTTAGTTAATAGAAAGCAGTACTTAATTTAAGATGCTAATTCTTGAATGATTAAAGCATTAATGTCTGATGAAATGGGATCCTAGCAGAAATACTGACATAAATATGACATAGTCAGAGACCACCATAGGGACAGAAGACATACACTCCTGGGCCCTAAAATGTTACTAATTTAAAAGCACGATTTTTGTCTTCTTCTAAAATAGAAAGAGATTTAAAAATGCTTTTTGCTAAAAACATGACTCTTCGCTTGGGTCTACAAATGCCCAGTAGGAAACTAAAGATAGAACAAAGCTGGACCATTTTATAAAACTTTGGGTGAAAACTTTCTCAGTTTTTCAGATAGGCATGTTAGTTATGTTATTCTGTATAAAGATTGGCAAAGTAAGGCTTATTAAGCCCAAATTTACCTAGTTTATTTGATCATCCTTCAAGACTGAGAACATTTATGCCCGTAATTCTCCATTGTCCTAAACCTATGGCCATTTGGATTCGAGCAGAGCCTTGTATAACTGAGATCACCTTTGAAGCTGTGAGAATTCCTCCCAGGGGAACCTTATTACCTCCCCCTCTCATCAAGTCATGAATGTTTCTCCCATGGGAACTGAATTGGCCCATCAAGTCACAGGGACTCACCTGAGCCAGGAGTGACTTTGAACAAATGCATTTAATAAACATCTACACAATGCTCCACCCAGCAACAGAATACTCATTTTTCTCAGAAGCACATGGAACTTTCTCCAAAAATGGATTGCATACTAATGAAGCAAGTTTAAGTAAATGAAAAAGAATTGAAATTATGCCATGCATATTTACAGATCATAATACAAGGAAACTAGAAATCAATGGCAAAAGGAAACACAGAAATTATGCAAATGTAGAGAAACTAAACAATACACTGTTAAATAATCAATGGGTTACAGAAGAAATCAAGGAAGAAACAAGATGGTTTCTAGAACTAAAACAATAATGCCAGTACAACATACCAAAACTCATGGGATACAATGAACGCAGTCCTAAAAGGGAAGTTCACAGCTGTGAATGCCAACATCACAAAAACAGAGTGAGCCTAAATAAATAACCTAACGATGGACCTCAAAGTTCCAGAAAAACAAGAACAATTCACATCCAAAACTAATACAAGAAAGGAAATTATAAAGACCAGAGCAGAAATCAATGAAATTGAGGCAAAAGCAAAATCCAAGGAATCAGTGAATTGAAGAGTTGGTTCTTTGAAAGAATAAACAAAATAGAAGAACCCTTATTCAATTTTACCAAAAAATTAAGCTCCAAATCAATACAATTAGGAATGAAAAGGTGAAATCACAACAGACACTGATGAAATCAAGATTACTAATAACTACTTCACATATATATGCCAATAAATTGAAGAATTTCAAAGAAATGGATAGACTCCTAGGCACATATGAATTATCAAAACTGAACCAAGAAGTTTTAAAATCTCAAATAATCCAATAACAGGCGATGAAATTGAAACAGTAAGAAAAAAGACCTACCAAGAAAAGCCCAGGTCCAGATGGATTCACTGCTGAAAAACCTCAGGGACGATCTAACATTAATAGTCCTCAAGCTCTTTAATGAAATAGAAAGGGAAGGAGTACTCCCAAAGTCATTCCTGGAGTTACCCTACTTCCAAAATAAGACAAGGATCCAACAGAAAAAGAACTATAGATCAATCTCTTTATGAAGATAGATACAAACAGAATGCAATGAATTGTCACAAAGATCACACACTATGACCAAGGAGGCTTCGCCCCACAGATGCAAGGTTGGTTTAGTACACGAATAAATAATCACATAAACAGAAGGACAAAAATCACATGATCATCTCAATAGATGCAGAAAAACTGACAAAATCCAACATACTTTCATGATAAAAACACTGAAGAAAGTAGTTCTAGAAGGACCTTATCTCAACCTGATAACAGCCATTTATGACAAACCTACTGTCAATGTCATATTAAGAAGGGGGAAAACTGAAAATTTTTTCTCTAAAATCAGGAATAAGACAAGGATGTCCACTATTACCACTCCTGTTCAACACAGTACTTGATACATTAGCAAGAACAACTAGACAAGAAAAAGAAATAAAAGGGATATATAGTAAAGGAAGAACTCATATTGTTATTTGCAGAAAATATTATCCTCTACATAGAAAATCACAAAAAATCCACCAAAAAGACTCCTAGAATTAATAACTAAATTCAGCAATGTAGCAGGTGACAAAACCAACCCACTTCTGGGCATGATGGCACATATCTGTAATTCCAGCACTTGGAAGGCTCAAGCAGCAGGATTGCAGCAGTTCTAGGCCAGTGTGGGCTGCATAGGGAATTCAAGGCCAGCCTGAACTATATATAGCAAGACTTCATCTTTTTTTTTTTTTTTTTTTGCGGCACCGGGGATTGAACTCACAACCTCGCGCCTGCCAGGGCAGGCGCTTAAGGCACTGAGCCAAACTCCTGGCCCTGGTTTTTTGAGGCAGGGTCGCACTGTGTAGCTCAGGCCGCCCTTGCGCTCGCGTTTTAGCCCAAGCCGGCCTCGAACTCACAACGCTCCGCCTACCTCAGCCTCCCGAGTGCTGGGATTAAAGGCGTGCACCACCATGCCCGGCTGCAAGACTTCATCTTAAAAACAAAACAAAACAAAGCAAGACCAACCCACAAAAATTGATAATATGTCTGACCAATAATGAACCCACTGAGAAAGAAATTAAGAAAAATACCATTCACAATAGCATCAAGAAAAATTAACTACTTAGGCATTAATCTAAATAAGAAAGTAATAGACATCTACTATGAAAAATACAGTACTCTGAAAAAACAAATTGAAGAGGGCATCAAAAAATGGGACAATATTCCCTGTTCCTGGGTAGGCAGAATCAATAGTCAAAATGGCCATACATCCGAAATTGTTATACAGATCTAATGCAATACCAATTAAAATACCAACAGCATTCATCACAGGACTGCAGACAACAATCCTAAAATTCATATGGAACCAGAAGAAATCCAGAATAGCAAAAGCAATCCCAGGTAACAAGAGCAAAGTGAAAGACGTCATGATCCTGGACTTGAAGTTACAGTGATTATAAACAGCACAGTACTGGCACAAAAACAGACATGAGGATCAGTGGAACAGAACAGAGGATGCAGAAACAACCCTGAGGATATTCAACTATTTGATCTTTGACAAAGGGACCACATACACTGGAGGAAAGACAGCCTCTTTCTTTTTTTCAGGGTTTAATTAATTTTATTTTAAAGATAGTAAAATCCAACAAAACATAACAGAACAAAGTCAATCAAAACAAAGCAGTAGAACTGGTACAGAACTTCAAAGCAGGATACTAGGAAAACAATAGTGACTACAGTATATCTTGTTATCTTCACAATAGTTGACCATTCTATCAGGTATAGTAAAATCAAACCAAAAACAAAACAATAAAACCAATCAAAACAGAATACTGAATAAAGCAAAACAATTAATCAGAATAAAGCAAAACAGTGAAAACAATATTGGGCCTCAAAGACAAGACAGAAGGAAATTCCCCATATTGCATACTGTCATCCTCCCAAAAGATGCTCAGACTGCTGGCCCCAGGCCCGCAAAATCAACCAAACAATACAAGCATTTAGTTGCTTTATGTACCTTAGTTGCCATCAACTTAGCCTGTCTTCCAAACCAGTAGGTTGGTAAGAGGGGCCGGGTGTTTGCCGTATGCCAGTAGGTTCACAGGTGGCACGAATCTTGCTCTTTTTTTTTTTTTTTTTGCGGCACCAGGGATTGAACTCACAACCTCACGCCTGCCAAACACGCGCTGAAGCCACTGAGCCAAACTCCTGGTCCTAGCGTTTTTTTGAGGCAGGGTTGCACTATGCAGCTCAGACAAGGCCTTGCTCTCACGTTGTAGCCCAAGCCAGCCTCAAACTCACAAGGCTCCTCCTACCTCAGCCTCCCCAGTGCTGGGATTAAAGGCGTGTGCCACCACGCCTGTCTGGCTATGCATCTTTCTCTTCCTGGAGTCCACACCGCTGGCACCACTCACCAGGAAGGCTGGCTACTTGTCTTCTGGTTGGATCCTCCCTCAAGATAGCCTTTTTAATAAATGATGCTGGGAAAACTGACTACTCACATGCAAAAGATTGAATCTAGACCTGTATCTCTCACCAGGTACTAAACTATAATCGAAATGGGTCAAAGATCTAAATGTTAAAACAGAAGCACTTAGCCTGCTGCAAGATAAAATAGGTAAAATTCTTGATGTCATAGCCATAAGCAAAGACTTTCTAAACAGAACCCTGGTTGTACAGGAAATAGCACCAAGAATCAACAAATGGGATCATAACAAATTAAAAAGCTTCTGGATAACAGAAACAAAAAACAACCAACAGAATGAAAAAACAACCTACAGAACAGGAGAAAAATTTTGCCAGCTATTCCTCAGATGACTAATATCTAGAATATATGAAGAACTAAAAAATTAGGCTTCCTAAATAAAAGACCCACTCAAAAAATGGGCAAGTAAAATGAATAGACACATCACAAATGAAGAAGTATAAATGATCAATAAATATATAAAGAAATGTTCAGCATTGCTGGCCATTAGAGAAATGTAAATTAAAACAATACAGAGATTCCATCTCATCCCAGAAAGAACGGCTATCATCATGAAGTCAAATAACAAATGCTGTGAGGCTGTGGGGGAAAGGAAACTTTTTATATTGGTGGGAATGTAAACTAGTACAACCACTATGGAAATCAGTAGGAAGATTCCTCAAAACACTAAAAATAGAAATTCCATTAGACCCAGATATTCCCCTTCTAGGTAACTTCCCAGAAGAGTTAAAGACAGTGTATTACTATGATATGGGCATACTCATGTTTATGGCACCACAATTCATTTTTTTTTTTTTTACAAAGAATCTACAAAAAAAAATCAACGAAACAGACAAGCAGGTTTATAAAGGTCATGATACAAAGTCACAAAGCCATATACAGAAATCTAGTGTTGACCTATATACAAGCAATGAACAACTGAAAAATAAAATTGTAAAGGCACAAGTTACAACTACCACAATTCATAATAGTTAAATCTTGGAAGCAGTTTATATATCCATAGATAGATTAATGGATAAAGAAAATGTGGTATTGACACACAATGAAGTACTATTCTGGCATAATGAAGGATAATGGCATTGTAGGAAGATGGATGTACTTTAAGGCACATTATGGTCTCAAGACCATAATATTAAGTGAAATAAATCAGGCACGTGAGCTTAAATACCACATGGTTTCTCTTATATGAGAAACCCAAAATATAAATAAGGAGGAAAATAAAAGATAATAGGAAGCAAGGAGATAAGATCTTCCTCCAAGGGGAAGAAGATCAAGAGATGGAGGGAGACAGAAGGAAGAGAGAAAGGGTGAAAAAGATCAAGATGTGTTATGTACATGTACCAAATCCCCACAAAAAATGTGAACATTATGTACCACAAACTTGTACTAGTAAAAAATGATGGAAAAAAAAAAGGAAGAAAGAAAGAAACCAGGACTGAGATAATAGCTGACCAGATCCTGGCTCACTTCAGCTAATCCTTGAAAGTTGACCGCCTGCTTTTGTGTGTGAGGAGCAGACTGATCCTCTTGCTTAGATTGTCTCCCCTCCAGCTACTGCTCATGTTGAGTCCTTATGGTTCCTTGTTCTCTAGTTAAACCTTTTGCCTGTACATTCACACTACTGTTTTAGCTTCCACTTTCATCACTGCAAGTGGAAGGACCCATGTAGCTGGTGACAATGCTAACTAGTACTAGGAGAGGAAAACAAAAACAGCTTATTCTGAAGTTCACATGGTGCAATAAATATATGAGAAAAGACAGAAATGTATTTTTAAAAACAAGGTTATACAGGTTTTGGTACCAAAATTGAAACAACAAAAACAAAAAGATTAGCCAAGTATGGTAGCATATGTCTGTAATCTGAACTACTCAATAGGCTGAGGCAGAAGGATTACAGTTGGAGGCTTGGTTGGGCAATTTAGTGATACCCTGTCTCAAAAAATAAAAAGTAGTAGGGACAGCTCAGTGGCAGAGCACTGCTAGCTTAAACCCTGTCCTGTAAAAACAAACAAACAAACAAACAAGAAAATGACAAATGATAAAAAGGATCTCATTCTAACAGATGCCAAACAATTCAAAATTAAAATAATGAAAATCAAGATTCACTGACATATGTGTAGACATGAGAGACTGACAGGAATTCAGTATATCATAAGGATGGCATTTCGAGCACCAGGGGAAAATGACAGTGCTTGCTAAATGATGTTGAGACAACAGGTTGCTCATTTGTACAAAATGGATCGCCCTCTTATTCCTAGTAATAAAAACAAGTCATTCCTTACAACATGACTAAGTGATGTTATCTAATAATGTAATTCTTTCGAAAACATGGGAAGAGACAAATAAGCTTGGAGTAAGGAAGGTCTTTGCTAAAATTATGAAAAGTCACAAAGACCAATCTGATGGCCCACATATCAGAAAAGGCCTCAAGATCTGTCGTTTGGCCTACACATATTTTTATAACTTTTCATAACAAGTCACTAGACTTTAAAAATGGAGTTTTTTAACATAAAAATCAGTGTCCAGCTTCTCTTGAAAAATAGGAGGATGTGGACACATTAGCCCCATTCCAGCTTGAGAACAACCAGCTGTCTGTCCAGGAACACTTCCTGCCCTCCCTTTGCTAGGGTTTTTGCTCTCTGGGTCATTCCAAACTCCACCCAGTGTGTTTACTTCCTCGACCTCCTTCACCACCTCTTCCCCAGGCTTTAAGCTAGTGATCCCTGACAAAGATATGTGATTGCATAAAGGTTCTCAATGTCTGAGACACTATCTCAATCACTTTTCATATGATTGAGAAAAAATTTTAAAATCTTGGGTTCATAGATGACCTGAGATTATTAATGATTTTTTTTTTCTTTTTGAGACAGGGTCTCGCTATGCAGTTCAGGCTGGCCTTGGGCTTACTTTGTAGCCCAGACTGGTCTCAAACTTGCAAACGACTCTCCTGCCTCAACCTCTCAAGTGCTGGGATTATAAGAGTGCACCACCATGCCTGGCTATCTTTTTTTTCTTAAACTTTAATAGTCTCTATAGCTATTAGTTTGGTTTCTTCTTAAATATAAATATTTCCAGAAAACCAAAAATTTCCTCTAACTTTTTGAAGTTTCTTGTCATGAAATTGCTCAAAGCAATCTTTTTTGTTTTTAAGATGCTAGGGATGGAAGTCCAGGTCCTTTTGGAGTTAGGCAAATGACGTGCCACTGAGCTATATCACCAGCCCTAAAGTGGAGTATTTTACATTTACTCTCATCTCTCTGTCATCTTTTTTTTTTTTTTTTTTTTTTTTTTTTTTTTTTTTTTTTTTTTTTTTTTTTTTTTTTTTTTTTTTTTTTTTTTTTTTTTTTGTGGCACTGGGGATTGCACTCACAACCTACCACCTGCCAGACAGGCACTTAAGCCACCAAGCCAAACTCCTGACCCTAGTTTTCTGAGGCAGGGTCGCACTATGTAGCTCAAGCCGGCCTTGTGCTCGCGTTGTAGCTCAAGCTGGCCTCGAACTCACAACGCTCCTCCTACCTCAGCCTCCCGAGTGCTGGGATTAAAGACGAGTGCCACCACGCCTGGCTTCTGCTATCTTTCTTAAATGGTAGGGTTCTCTATTATTGTTTTCTGCTTATTGTATAAGAGATAAAGGTCTCTTCTTGGAAAATGCTTTTATTACCCCTTGTGTCTTAAGCTGCTTTTCTCTTGTTGCTGAGAGAGAATACCTGAAGCCCAAAATTAGGGAAGGAAAGGTTTATTTCTTATAGTTCTTGGAGGTTTCAGTCCATATTCAGCTGGCTGCAAGGCAAGGTGGCTTGGCGGTGCAGCCATTCATGGCAGCTGCCAACAGCAAGGAATGAAGCGGCCAAAGAGAGGGAAGACACACCTTCTCCCCACCCTTACACTGCATGTCGGCTCCACCCCTGGGCGGGTGCCTCACTTGCACCATCAATCCCAGCACTAGACAACAAACCAGTCAGGAAAGCTAGACTCAGCCCCATCTGTGCCATGATTACAAGAAACTTGGTAGGGCCATAGGAACATAATTATAATACCTCTATAATATATATGTTTTTATTCATTAAGAATCACAAAATTCCTTGTAAATGAAGCTTAATTAGTGTGAGAGATAGTGGTGGCTTGTAAGCTGAATTACTTTTGATGATATTCTAAGACAGTGAGCTGTTGTGGATTTTCTACAAAGAATTTAGCTTTTATCTGCAAGTAAATGTAAAAGCTAGAACAATTTTTAGGTTCTGAGAAAACCACGATTATTTATTTTCTATAGAATGAGTGAAAACAAAAATTTCAAAATTGCTTCCAATATTTTACAGCCATAAACAATACTTTTAATAAATGACTGTATGCCTATTATTCCCATTGTTGGAAGTATATATAATATATATAAGATATATATATGAGAGATACATGAGATATATATTATATATATACAGGAGATATATGCAGGATATATATATATAGCAGACAGGAGACATAAATATGTATTATATAGGAGACATATATATATAGGAGACACATATATAGAGAGGATAAATATATATGAGACATATATAGGTAATCTATATATGAGATATACATATAGGAGAGATATATATACAGGAGATACATATAAATATAGGACAGTTATAGATATAGGGGATATACATAGGAGATACATAGGACATATATAGGAGATATATAGATAAGATATATATAGGAGTTATATATACAGGAGTTATGTATATAGGACAGATATATATACAGGATATATATACATATACAGGAGATATATATTATATATACAGGAGATATATATAGGGTGCATATAGGTTATATATGGTATATATATAGGAGATGTTAGGAGAGATATACATATATAAGATATAAATTATATAGGAAATATATAGGAGATAAATATATACATATATGGGAGATATATATAGGAGATAAATATAGAAGATATACACATATAGAAGATCTGTAGGATCTATACATAGGAGATAAAGATATAGGAGATATATAGATAGGAGATGTGTATAAATATATATATGACACATATGTAGGAGATATATATATATATAGGAGATTATATATGAGACATATGTAGAAGAGATATATAGGAGATATATATATACACACAGGAGATATATATAGGAACTATATAGGGTATATATATGAGACATATACTGTATAAGAGATATGTATATGGAATATATATAGGACATATAATTAGAGATATATACAGAGAAGGTATATATATAGGATAATAGGAGCTACAGATATATACAGGAGATATATAGGGTAAATATATAGGATATATATATAGGATAGATATATATAGGAGATACACATTTATAGGATATATATAAGATAAAGATAAATAGAAAGTACAGATATACAGGAGATATAGATATGGCATACATATATAGGAGATATATATAGTAGATATATATTATAAAAGAGTTATATATATGAGATATATATTGTATAGGATATATATATGAAATACATATATAGAGAGTACAGAGGAGATCTATAAGGAGAGAGTTATCTATATATACATTGCAGATATATACAGGAGATATATATGTAGGGGATATATATATATAAAAGATATATACACAGGATGTATATATATTATATATATATGAGATAGATACAGGAGATATAGATATGTGTGAGGTACACATAGGAGATACATATGTAGAAGAGATATATATGCAGGATATATATAGGCGATATATATAGAGTATATATATGATATTCATATAGGAGATACACATTATATAAGAGACATATAGGATCGGGAGGCTGAGACAGGAGGATCATTGCGAGTTTGAGACCAGCCCAGGCCACAAAGTGAGTTCAAGGCCAGCCTGAACTGCAGAGTGAGACCCTGTCTCAAAACATAGGGCCGAGGATTTAGCTCAGTGGCCTAAGCACCTGCCTGGCAGGCGTGAGATTGTGAGTTCGATCCCCAGTACCAAAAAAAAAAAAGATATATAGGAGATGCATATATATGGAAGATATATAGAGGAGGTATGTACAGAAGATACATATAGGATATATATAGGGAATATAGATATATATAGGAGATACATATATACACACATATATAGGAGATACATATTATATAGGATATATATATGAGATACATATAGGAGATATTACATAGAAGATATATATCTGGAGATATATATAGAAAATAAATGTCATATAGGAGATATATACATAGAACAAATGCCTAGGTTCATGAACTTGATTCTTTCCATGATTCTCATCACAAAGCAAACTAGACAAGAACTAAATCAAATTTCCCCATCAGGTCAACACTGAATGTAACTATTGAATTTGATTCTGTTCTCCTCCAACTCAGTTTGTGACCAGAATTCCTATTTCAGTCAATCACTTTGGTAACACTGCCAGCTTGTAATGTAGTACTTCTCAACCTTGTCTGCACATCTATCTCCTGGGAGCCTTAAAACATCCCCATGTTATTCCATCAAGGTGCCCGGAGCATGTACTGGTAAATGAGAAGTCCTGCTTTCTTTGGTAATGGTGGGGATCAATCCCAGACCTTGCACATACTAAGCAAGCCCTCTAACACTGAGCTACATCCTCAACCCTGATTGCTGATTTTTCACCTGAAGGTGAAATAAATTAGTTGGCCTAATTCAGGGAAGACATATAATATCTTTCTGTTGTTGCTGTTGTTGTTTTGAGACAGGACCTCACTATGTTCTTCAGACTAACCTTGAACTTACTACATAGCCCAATATGGTTTTGAACTCATAGCAATCCACTTGCCTCAGCCTTCCGAGTGCTGGGATTACAGGTATGTGCCACTATGCCTGGCTGGACATGTAGTATCTTAATGAGATGGGTCAGCCTCGATATAAACCAAGTTCTTCTTTTTCACATAAAGGTAGAATGACAGGTGTAAGTTGCTCCAGGCCAAGATGAAAGACTATTACATTTCTTGTCATCTTCAATACAAATCTGGTTACCTTCCTTTCACAGTTGGTAGTATTAATAAGCTCCAACCAACACTTGCAAAGTAAAGCCCATAAATTAGAGTTTTTCATCAAGCAAAAGATACAATGAGTTATAAGACATGCAGATATCTTATGCTTACTAAGAAAAAAAATCCTACTGACTAAGAGATATAATCAAATGTAAGATATATTTTAAAATATAAAAACGTATATATTAGAATTGACGAGCTAAGCGAGCAGTACCACGTTCATGCCTATGATCTCAAGGTGGGCCTGGAACACGACCAGCGATTAACTGGATGCCATGAAACCTCCAACATCATGACTTTTCTGCAGGTGTAGCCAACCACGGTTCCAGTGTCCACATTCCCCAGGCTATAGGCCAGCAGAAGGGTTATTTGAAGACCTCACCCTTCTGACTGTGATCTCTTTGCTGTAATAGAAACCCTCATCTGCACATGCCTTCTCAAGGAGACATGATGAGCCCTTTGAGTGCAAAAACAAAGTGGACTAGACTTCCAGCCACTGAGCCCCTCCTAATTCTTCATCCTATTCCAACTCTTCCCTGTCTCACAGTTATCCTAATTGTACCTCTTGTAACTGAAAGGGTATAATATCAAACTTTTTTTTTATTCCTCAAAAAAAAAACCCCAAAAAGAACTGATGAAATATGGTAATTTGCATTCTAGATATCATCTTTGAATTCCAAGCCTGTGTGGTCACTTCAATTTCTCATGCACTCCTTCAACCTAACATGTCTGAAACTGGATGTTTCCTTTTTCTATGTTCTATGCCCTGGCAAATGGAGTGACTCAAACTAGAAACACAGGAGTATGTCATACTCATGAGTCTCTACTAATTTCCCATACAAATGGTCTTTCTCATGCATCAATTCTGTCTCTTACATCACTTGTGAATGCACTGCCTTTCATCTCCCCTAATGTACTTTTATTTAGGTCTTCCTCCTTTATCCACAAGCCTACTGCATAAACTCCTGAAGGCTTCTACCTTTCAAATAAATTTGTATTTGGAACAGTGTTTTGTTTCTTGGGCTAAGGATGTACCTCAGTGCACAATGGTCCAGTTCAATGCCCAGCATAAAAAATTTATATATTATTTATTTTGCATACTAGGGAACCTAGGGGCTTCACACTGAGCTTCAGCCCTTAATTTATTTATTTATTTTTAAAATTTTTGAAGCAGGGCTCAAACTTTCAATTCTCCTGCCTCAGCCTCCCACATGCTGAGATTATAGATATGCGCCACTGCACTGGGCTAGAAAGTTTTACTTCTTAAACAGCTATCTGATTCCTTGCTTAAAACTGTATAAGAGCCTGGTGTGCAGGTGCATGCTTGTAATTTCAGCTCTTTGGGAGGCAGGCAGATCACAAGTTCAAGTCCCAACTTGGCCATTTAGAGACTCAGTAAGATGCCATCTCAAAATAGAAAATAAAAAAGGGCTGGGCACATGGCTCAGGACAAAGATTGTGGGTTCCAGGGTTGCACACTAAAATAAAACAAAAATCATACAAGATGAGAGCCAGGCATAGTGGCACAGGCCTGGAATCCCAGCACTTGGGAGGCTGAAGCAGTGTAGTGATTTTCAGGCCAGTCTGAGCTACACAGCAAGATCCTATCTTTAAAAAAAATTCTACATGATAAATATCCTTGTCCAAAAAAACAGGCAAAGGATACCAACAGGTCACCTTAGTGAAAAGTTCTTCATCCTCATTAGGAAATAAATGTAATCATGCCATTTTTTCACTTATCCAATAGTCAGAGTTTATGAGTGTTATTATGATACTGGACAATGGGATGTTTTGACCCAGAGAGCAGTAGAAGACTGGGCCAAATATCTCAAGCATACACATTGCAGGAAAGCTTTATTAGGGGTGAGGGGTGGGCTTCACCTAAAATGGTGTTTTGGCTGAAGAGAGAAAGTAACTGGTTGACAGAGTAACCAATCTACTGCTGGTAGAACAAAGAGAGCAGCAGGTTTTTATTGATTTTATGGGGGAGGGGCTAATTTTCACTGGCCAGGGGCATGGTTTTAAAAAATGTTTCTTACTGTGATGGATTTGGATCACTGAGTGGTTATGGTCAACTCATCCTATATGCTGTTGAGTTTTCCTATATCTGGTGTGATCATTCTGGGCAGAACATCCCACCTTTGTACTTGGCAGGCTAACAGGTGATCAGCTTTTTTCAGGAATTGCTAAGTTATTCCTGCAGCTGGCATCATCATCTTACATAAACGCCCTGGACTTATGAAATGGCTGAAGACTTTTAGTGCTGAAAGAGGACAAGGGTGGGGCAGCAAAACACACACCAACTCCAATGGGCAATAGGCCAAATGAACCTTGTGTCAAAGTCTTGGACAAAACATTTCTTAAATGATCAACATGACTACATGCAGAATTGAGGAGAATCTGACTCACCTGTTACTGTTACGATAGCAAGGGGACTGAAACAATACAAAGACAGAGATGCCAAACCTTTTATCCCACTTTAGTCACCCATAAGACCCTGAGTGACAAATCAGTCAATGTTCTCAAGAAAAGGGGCTTTCAGGTCCCTGGGAAGCAACTTAGGCAACTGTTACCATAACTCTCACAACAGAGGCATTACTTACGGCAAAGCTAGTGGGAAATTAATAATTTATTGTCCACCCATGTGACCTCCAAAATTAATAAATTTTAAATTATTAATTTATGGGGGAGGGGCTAAGTAAAGCCATTAATTTATGGGGGAGAGCAAGTAAAGCCAGGGGGCTTACTTAGTGTTTTCCTTGGTAACGACTTCTCAAACATTCTGCTTTTCTGGTCATAAAGAGTCTGTGGAAGCATGCCATGCTACATAGGGTAACAGTTTGCACTCAGGAGTTTTTTTTTGTTGACCCAGCCTGCTGTCCCACCACTGTCCATAGTGGTCCTTAACTGTTTCATTACTAGATGATGGCAAGAGTGTGCAGCAATACTCTTATTGCTAGAAGCACAGCATTTTAGATACTTCAGCAATATTTTGGATATGCGGAGAAGCACAATTGCCTAGTATCTCTGAAACTCAATTACTGTATTTTGTCAAATGGGGCTAATATCCATCGCAGTGGGCTGAAAGAAATGACATATAGTAACGTAAAGGAAGGTGATTTGTAAGTAATAGTTACTATTTGTTGGGCATTTGCCATTTAAAGTGCTTATAATCCTGTAAGTACTATTATTACCACCCCCATTTTACATATAAAAAAACGGAGGCACAGAGGAGTCAATACTGATGAAGGGGTGGAGTGAGTTAAGGTAGAGTTGGGATTATTGGCATTATATCTACATGGTGAGTTCTAACCTGGGTCCCACTTTCTGCAGCGAGCCTTAGCCACAGTCGTGACTCCGTTTACATAAAACTTGGGCTCCTCTGCCCTCGTTATTTGACATCCGTTGGCCTTCTCTAATTGCTTTGTGTACCTCATCACTGTTATGCGTGATTAAGCTTCCCCGGGGAACTCAATTCACCTCTCACGCCTTATTCTTTTTCACAGTATCCTAATTAATGTTCGGAACACGGTAAAACCTTAGGTAAAGGGCTAACAAATGTTACCGTACCTTTCTGTGCGATCAGTAGCATAGCTTTACAAACATGAAATAATTTTCACGAAACTTCCACATATAGGGTGCCAAGAACGCGCCTTGACATCAGCTGTGCTTCAACACTGGCACTAGAGGCCGACCTTTCCCCGCTCTTCGGTGTCAGTAGGCACTTCCCGGAACCTTTTCTGCGAGCTCTGAGGTAGTTCGCCCGGACCAAACCACGAAACACACAACATAGCAAGGGTTAGTAGTCTAACTCCGTGCCTGAAATTTCTTTCTCATCTGTGTATATATTTCCGGCGAGAAAATCTTAAATTCTTTCATGTTTTAAAGTCCGAAGTGATAGTAACATTGTTAAACCTTCAAAACATAATAATTAATTGGCTCCAAGGGAGTTTATTCTTTCTTTCGGTTAGGCATATGTATGGAAAGCTTCTTGAGACGAACCTGGAAGGCGGGGGAGGAAAGCGGAAGCCGCGGGGTCTTCTAAGTCTGAAAGTCTCCGGAGCTTGCGACAGGGTATTTGCTGCGTCCCATACTTAACGCGGGTCTTAGAAGCCGGCGGGGACTAAGGAGTTGTTGGCGGAGCTAAGTCTAGGCGGCTGAAGTCCGCAGGGATGAATCTCGAGTTGCTGGGTGAGGAGGGCTATGGTTGCGCCTTAGACAATCCTTCGGTACTGGAAAGGACGGAACCCAGGAGGGAGGGGCTTCAGGCTGTAACCTTAGGGACACGGTTCTGCGATGGATCATTGGGCGCTTATTGGGATGGAGCTGCAGCATCAAGGGGAAACGCAGCTTCTCTCCGAGTAGAATGTACTCCTTTTCTGAAGCCTTTTCTAGATCAGTTGTGCGGTGATAGAGACACTTTGTAACTTAGCTGTGATTACATAGATCGTAGGTGCTTAAGTACCTCAGAGCAGACAAGACCAGAGTTGGGGTTGGAATATGAGGAAGTGAACCCTGGGGCGAAGCTGTGAAGACCTGTCAGCGGGTTGGGTGCCTGGACAGTTTAACTCTTTGTAGAAACCCTAGTTGCCTGAGGAGGGAACTTGGAGATTTTCTAGTACAAGTGCCTCACTAAACATAGTTTAAAAAATAAAACAAGTTCAGAGGGTTGTGACGAGGCACTAAACAAGTAAGTGTCATAGTTGGTCCTGGAGTGCAGTTATCTTGGCCTCTATTATGAAGTCCTTAACTGCCAGAGAAGTGTGTAATGCATGAACGTGTGAACTATAGAGACAGCTGCTTTTGTCAGCCTCTCTGTCCTTTCCTTTGTACCCCTTCCCCAAGTTGGACCTTTCTTTGGGCTTTTATTAGGACTGTTGCCGTCGCAGTCTTGGAATGTCTGAGGTTTTGGAGAACTTTTACTGGACTTTTTGTCATTAATAGTTGTTATTCATAAAAAGAGAAAGAGCCAGAAGATATGTTGACCAAAGGACTACAAAGATAATTTAAGAAATGGTCTTTGCCTTTAAGGAGTCTTTTCTTAAGCAGAGAGTTCAAAGTGATGATATAAATTGCCACAGTGTATTGTAGAACATAGCTCTTTACCACATGCTAAGAACATTTAGAAGATAATGCCTTTAAGACAGGGAACTAAGGCAATTAGGGACTCTGCCCCCAAGTCTGTGGAGGGGCTGGGTTCTAAGTGTACGTTTAAGGTTGGTAAAATATGAAGATACAGGGAGGAATGGTCACTGATGGTATGTTTGAGTTAAGATATAAGCGAGAAAAGACCTAAAGAATTTTCCTGTTTGGTCAGGGTGTAGATGCTCTAATAAGGAATGCCAAGAGATGATGTCGATGCCATGTTTTGTGGACATTCTTTAAAAAAAAAAAACAAAAAACCCAGCCCTATTTTGTGGGCATTGTTGAACGCCAGCCTGAAGTTTGTGTGTATTTTGTTTTGTTTTGGCTTTTGGTTTTTTGAGATAGGGTCTTGCTCAGTAGTTCAGGCTGACCTTGAACTCACATGTAGCCCAGACTGGCCTTGAATTTGTGGGGATCCTCCTGCCTCAATCTCCCAAGTGCTGGGATTACAGGGTTGTGCCACTATGCCCAGCTCAAAGTTTGCGTTTTTAAAGGATAGATCCATTTAAGGATTTTGACCTAAGTAACTCAATTGGAGCTCTGATTTGTGAGGTTTGTCTGACAGTAATGACCAGTTGAGTCTTGGAGGGATGTAAAACTATTTGGGAGAATTCCAGAAAATAAGTGATGAGGAAGGCCTGAGCTGGGAAATGGAAAGAAAAGGGATTGAGGATACAGGGTTGACAGAATTTAAGAATTGATTGCATATAGTGATGGTAAAAGAACGTGAAGGGAGAAATAATGGGACTAACTAATGGTGTTATTTGTAAGATTTAGGGACATTTGGAAAAGAGGGTTAGCTTTGAATCTCTTTAATGGACCTGGAGTTCAGGAGACAGATTTGGATTTATGACAAATTTATAACAGACCTATAAGTAAGCTAATTGAAACTTTGTGAGTAGATGACTAAGGGAAAAAGTGGAGGGACAGAAGAGTTTTTGAAACAAAATCTTGGGTAATTATCTCTATTTAGGGGATAAGAAGAAGAATGAATAGTAAACTAGCTACCACTTTTATAGTACTTACCTAGGCACATTTTCAAGTGCCTTGTATTTTTCCACATAGAAGAAGACAGGTTAGCATAGTGCCTTTCCATAGAAACCAGTTGTACAGCCCGTTGTAGACTTAGAGTTGACAAAGAGGTGCTATATGTAGTGCTTAGGCAACTTGGGCCCCTCAGCATTCTGAACTGAAGGCCAGTTACTGTGATTTTGAGAAGGTGTGGGAGACAAAATAGACAAAAAGAGTCAACTTTTATTTTTAAAAAGTGTGACGAAAGGGTGATAAGCTAGTCCTTTGAAGGAGATAGCACGGTCATAGGTAAGTTTTGTTTGTTTTGATGCCTGATGCATGCTAAGCACACATTCTGCCACCGAGCGGCACTCCCAAACTGGGAAAGATTTTTCTTGAATGATACAGAAGATTCATAAGGGTGAAACTTAGGGAGGATTAGGTAGTGTTGGAAGGTTAGACAATTAAAAAAGTCTGCATCCAAAAGAAAAATCTTTGTAGAAATGACTCTGAATTTTAAATCCACAAGATTAATGCTTGCATATAAAAAGGGGGAAAAAACACAAGGGACGTGATTGTTAGAGCATGCTAAAAGCCATCTGACCAGATAAAATGAAATGAATGATAGTGTGTTTTTGATGTAGACACTTAGGTGTCCCTAGGTAAGATACTCTAACTTTTCTTCAGCAACCACTTTGGACCCTTGCTGTGTATCCACCAGTATGCAATGAAGACATAAAGTTAATAAGATAGAGTTTCAAACTTATTTTTACCACAACTCAGAGTAAGAAATACATTGTCATGTACATGTCCTTATAACTACATTTTTCAGAATTAGATTTAATACTTATTATTCTTAGTCCCTTTGATATTTCCTGTTTTAATCTATTAAAAGATTTGTCACAGCTCACTAAATTCATTTATCTATTTATAATGGGTTGAATCCTGCCATTTGAAAAACACTGAAATAAGATACCACCTTTCCCGTAGATAAATAACAGTAGGGAGAAGGAGAAACATAAGTAAATAAGTATAATACAACATCATAGTAAGTTAGTGTATTATGAAAATCCAACTGAAAGAACAGCTAATTTTGCATTGTTGGTGGAAATGACTCTGGAATTTGGGGAGATTTTACAGACGCGGTGCTAGTTAGACAGGTGCTACTTAGACATAGGACTGAGGCTAGAGCTGGCTGATAGAGTGTTTGTCCTGCATGTACAAGGCCCTGGATTCAGACCTCAGCACCAATGTCGGGGGAAAGGGGTTTCCTTGAGATGGGTTGGAGAAGGTAACTGAGTGGAGAGAAGTGTAACAGCAAACAAACCTAAGATGTGAATATGTGTGGTATGTCAGGAATGGTCAGTAGTTTGCAACTGGCATACAAGATGGACTAATCCAGGTTTTGTTTTAGGTGCTGATGGGGAATTAGCCAAAATTCAACTGGAAAATACTGCTTGGGGCCAGATTGAAATTACTTTTTAAATTAGATTTAGGGATTCTATGCATTTTGTAGCTAGGAAAGTGTTTAGCAGGTAAGTGATGTGATACATTTAGGACTCAGAAAGTTGCCTCTGGAACTTTGTGAAAGATGGCAGGAGGCAAGACTGGAGCCATAAAGTAGGAACTGTGGTGGTTTGAGTGGGGGTAGAGTGAGATCTGTTACCTATACCTGCAAGTTGTATTTCTCTAAAAGAAATACTGACTGAGTCCTTACCTGTAAGAGGAAGCGGAATGGAAACTGCAACTCAGGTCCTAATCTGTTAAAATAGGAAGAAATAGGTGGTAAATAGAAAAAAATGGGACTCTTGGGAGAAAAGGTCATGAAATTTTAGAGCTCATGGTAATTGAGTCTTTAAGGAACTGCATGTTAAATAATTCAGAGAATAGACATTCTTTCATGGGACAAGACTAGAGGAAAAAAGCTTAAGAGATGTGGAACATCACAAGGCAGTTGGGGGAAAGAATCTTGGCATGAAAAGGAAAATGTAAAGAGATCCTTGAAGATGCTAGTGTGATTTCACTGAAAGCTGTCTGAATTTCGATTCCAGAAAGGCACACACAAAAGGGCATATAGCCAAAGCTGGACATATAGGTTGATGCTGACTTTTAAGATAGCTAATATGATTGAAGGCCAAAGCTGTAAAAATGAGACAACAAGAAAAGATTTTTATTACTTTGATAGTGAAGACAAGGATGTCTTGGGCTGGGTGGTGTAAAACCAGGTAACTTTTGTGTGCCTAGCATGAGCTTTATAGATAAAGAATAAATGAAATGTTGAAATTCTTATTTTTCTTTTGCTTCTGTAGCAAAAAGGATTATTTTTTATGCAAATAAATAAAATGATTGAGAAGAAAAGCCTTCAGTAGATCAGTGTTTTAGGTAGGTTGCTTACTTCCTGTTGTTTATTTGAATCACATTCCTTGGCCCTGATGGAACTGGTGCACAAAACCACACTATTGATCTCTGAGGAGAAAAGAAGACACATGGAAAGGGTATGGACAAATATTTTGTGAGTCATACAGTGGTAATCTTGACATTGAATCTGGGCAATGTTCTAGGATTTTTAGTGTAGTTACAAGGGAACTAAAAGTGTGGATTTTGGGTCAGATCATAATTTTGACTGTGTGAACTTGAGAAATGATTTAATGTTTATGCCCAGTTTTACCCATCAGGAAAAAGGAGTGTAATACCCATTTAATAAAGTTGACAGGATCCAATAAGATAAAATGTAGATGTTCTAGAATGGGATTGGACATAAAATATTCAACAAGTGGTAGCTGTTAATAACAGATGAAAGTTTGAGCATGTCAAAGAAATGATTAGCGAGATAATTTATGTCTGGAAGGACCCATGGGTTTTTGACATGTTAACGTTGTTTCCTTTGTTGTTTTTCCAGGTTAACAAGTAAAGGACGTATTGAAATAGCAGAAACAGTACAAATACACTTGTAGGCAAAAGTATTTTTCTTTTCCACCCCAAATGTTTATTTTAATGTTTTTCCTTGCTTGCGTAAATATATTTACACATAAATTTCCTTCTCGCCTTTTTTTTTTTTGTCTTCTTGAGACAGTTTCACTGCAGTTTAGGGTTGCCTTGAATTTGAAGAGATCCTCAGCCTTAGCCTACCAAGTGCTGGGATTATAGGCGTGCACCACCATGCCCAGCTTACATATAAATTTATAAAGACTTGGGTTTTGCTTTTTACTGTTTTCCAGGCTGGCCTCAAACCTTGAACTCAAGTGATTATTGTCTCCTGCCTCAGCCTCATGAGCTGCAAGGGTTACAGGTACACACTGCTGTGCCCAGCTAGCACTATTTGTAACACATTATTTGCAATTTGTTTTTCAAGTAGGGATAATAGGTCTAACAATTCATGTTTTTTAATCCTTTTTTTTTTTTTTTTTTTTTTTGCGGCACTGGGGATTGAACTCACAACCTCGCACCTGTCAGACAGGCGCTTAAGGCACTGAGCCAAACCCCCGGCCCTGGTTTTTCGAGGCAGGGTTGCATTATGTAGCTCAGGCCAGCTTTGCGCTCGCGTTGTAGCCCAAGCCGGCCTCGAACTCACAATGCTCCGCCTACCTCAGCCTCCCGAGTGCTGGGATTAAAGGCATGCGCCACCACGCCCGGCTTTTTTTTTTTTTTTTTTTTTTTGAGAAAAGGTCACCCTGTGTAATTTAGGCTGGCCTTGAACTCATAAGAATCCTCCTGTCTCAGCCTCAGAGTGCTGGGATTACTGGCATTTGCCACCACGCTGGGCTTATAGATTTAACAATTCTTAATGCATTCACACATATTCATGTATAATTTTAACTATATTTTTTTAAAAGTGTGATTTTTTTTCCTGCCTCTTCCCTTCTTTGTTGTTAATCACATATCTTCTTCCATATTTTTCTCCATGCTCAAATACTTGTTTATTCATGTATAGATGTTTACAAAAATGAGATCCTGTTTCATACATCTTGTGTCTTAAAACACTAATGGTAATTTTTGAGAGAATTATTATAACAGCTAGATTCACTGTCCCACTAAGCAGTAGTGACTTCTTAAATTTTCCTGTCTGATGCATGAAAGTGACATTTCACTTTAATTTGATTGCATTTCTTTGTTATAACTGAATTTGGTCATGTTTTCCTTTGTTTAAAGGCCATCTGACTTTTTTTCCTTGTATGACTTGTTTATTCTTCTACTGTTTTCCTTTTTGGTTGTTTTTCCTTACCAGTGTCAACATTGCTTTATAATGTAGATAGTGATTCTTAATTGTGTATTTTTTCTAAACTTTTGACTGTGTGAACTTTTGCCATGCAAAGTGTTCTGATTTTTATATGATCAAATATATTTCTCTCTTTTGGTTTTCTTCTCTTGATCAAGGTCTTCCCTGCCCTAAATTGTATATGTGGCTTCCTAGATCTTTATCCTAAGATTTAAAAAGAATTTTTTAATTAAATTTATCTGGAATTTATTTTTCTGTGTTATATGGGAGAAGAATATAACTTTTTTCTTTCTGGGTGGAGAATCATTTTCATGTATATTAAATGCATCTTCCACTAAATTGAACTGTCACCTTTATACATCTACAGTCTTATAGTACCTCACAATTTTTTTAGCATGACTTTAATTCATCTGGAATTGCATAAAATTTATTAACTGTTGAAGAAAGCCATTAGGCTTTCCCACCTAGGAATACAGGTATGCTTTTCATTTGTTCAAATTTTGTGACCTTAATTAAGATGTCATAATTTTCTTGACATGTTGCCCAAGCTGGCCTCCACCTTTCAGTCCAGCCTCCCTAGTAGCTGGGATACCTTGCATGTGCCCCAACCTGGCTGAGTGTGTTCTTTATTAATTTAGTCAAGAATTTTTCTTTTGTGATCATTTTTAAAATATGTATTTTGCTATGAAAGATATTCATGTTTTTGAATTTTCACGTGTATTAGAGAGTTAAATCTTTCTTACAGTTTCATTGACCAAGGATTGTTTCTTTTTGGCTTCCACATCTTTGGGCAACACTCCCCCTCCTCATATGCTTAATGGTCTTTTTAAAACAAGCCGAGTTAATCTAATGATAACCCAGAATGAAGGTGGTGGGAGGACAGGAATGTGAAGGTGGTCCTGCTTATACTTTGAGGAAGTGGCCTGGTCAGCCTGCTTGTCTTGGGCACTTAGTTGGCTTAGTTTTTTTTATGTGTCACTTTCTTTATGTTCCTTTAAAGACCTTATTGTAATCTCTTCACTAGAATGTCTTCCCCAGTCCCAAACATAAAACTAAAACCAGATAATTTAACCATAAAAGGTCGCTGAGTCCAGGGCTCTCTCAGAACCTTATGTGTGATTTCCCTTCTCCTAGTGCAGCAAGTCACGTGCTGCTCCTTCCTTTCCTTTCTACGTTGTGGTTTTTGTTTATTTTGTCTTTATGCTTCTCAACCATGTAAGTATATTCTATCATATTGATTTGGAAAGAAATATATTGTTAAAGAGACAAGTTGTATGTGTAGTGTTTTATTTATTTTTTTAAAAAATATGTGGCTGCTGATATAAACATGCAAAAACATATGGAAGTTTTTATCTTAGTAAGTAGGTGGAGGAAGGAACCAGTTTTGTTTTTTTTTTTTCCTTCCAGTGCTCAGGGCCTTACTGAGTTACAGCCCCAGAACTTTTTAATTTTTGTTTCAAGATGAGCATGCCAAGTTGCCCAGGTGGAGCTCATACTTGTGATGCTCCTGCTTCAGCCTCCCAGAGTGGCACTATGCCCAACTGGAAACTAACATTTTTTGGTTATACTACATTCCTCTATTGCATGTTTTACTTTAATAGCTTTAAAAACTTTTTTCAAAAAATTCCTAACTTGGTAATGATTTCTACATTTCCTTTTATAATTGAGTGTAGTCATCCATCTCAAGTCAGGTACATAGAAGGTAAATAAAATTACTTACCTTTTTTTGCAATTATTTACCTTTATTTTCATCTTTCATGTTTCTTAATTGTGGGGCCAGCTTTTCTTTTGGTTACTTTTAATGCTTTCACTCTTCAGTTTTCTTCTAATTTTTATAAATGATAAAATGCAATAAAATTGGCTTTCAAACTTTAAAGCAGTAGACTTTTAAATGAAGTCATTAGGAGACTGTATTGGTGAGTGTTCTCTAGAGGAACAGAACCAGTAGAATATGTTATAAAATGGCACTTATTTGATTGCCTTATAGGATCAGAAGCTAGTTGCACAGTGGCTTTTTGCATGCTAGTGGGCCACAGAATTCAGTAGCTGCTCAGTTTGAGGAGCTAGAAATTCCTGAGCCGAAAGAACCAGTGTTGTAGTGCTGGTCCAAGGCTGAAGTCCTGGAAGCTGCCTGGAGAATCGCTTATGCAAGTCCAGGTCACAGCTGAAGAAGCTGGAGCCTGAGGTCCATATGCAATGGCAGCAGCAAGAGATGCACTCACTCAACCAGAGTCCAGCTTACAGGCAATAGCTGGCTTCTTCCTCTTTCCCCTTTATTCCATCCTGGCCCCACCCTACTGGACAGTGCTGCTCACAGCCAGGACAGGTCTTCCTCACACAGTTAGATGGCCCACATGCCAGTCGTCTCTGGAACCATCCTTACAGATGTGCCCACACACACCCAAATGAGTGCTTTACTAATCTAGGCAATTTTCAGTCCAGTCAAGTTGACAATCAGATTATCAGACACCCCACAGTAGAACAATTTCCTTGATGTTATAATTCTCATGGTTTAAAAAGGCACTGTAATAAAATTTTTAGGTAATTACATAAATAAGTACCAATATGGGCTGCTGCCAAAATGAAACTTTAGACAAGTGGATAGTGTCATACCATATAATCTCTCTAAATATTTATTACTAATATGCAAATACCAGATTTAACAAAGGAAATGCATTAGAGATGTCTATACCAAAGTGGTGTTTGGATAAGAGAGGAATGTAGAGAATTACGTCTTTAATCAATTACCAGATTATGTTACAACTGAGTTCTGTTCCACAGTAGTCTATCCATATGGGTGAGAAATAGGTTCCAAGACCTCTAGTGGCAATCTGAAACCACTGCTAGTACCAGACCCTGTATGTACTATTTTTTTTCCTGCACATACATTGTAATGATGCTTTGGGGCCATTATTAAGTAATATAAAATTTTACTTGAACAGGAGCACTGTGATACTTGACAGTTGATCTGATAATGAAGATGGCTATGATATAACAGTGGGTAGTGGAAACATTGTAGATACATAAGGCAAAGGGATGGTGGACAGCTTGGCCTGTGGATGGAGTGAGGTGATGCGAAATTTCATCATGTTTACTCAGAAGAGCATGCAGTTTTAAACTTGAGGAATTGTGTATCTGAAATTTTGCGTCTAATGTTTCTGGACCACAAGTTAAAGCCACAGAAAAGGAGGGACCTCTGGATGAGAACCTCAGGAACAGAAGTGATTTCTGCGGATTGACTGTTGTGTTAATGCTGGTTTCAGAGAGTAGTTGGGACTTAAGATAATTTGACTGAGTGAATTTGATCCCTGCCTTTCCTTTTTTCATTTTAGTAAGTATGAGATGTCCAGCGAACATGTTGGGGGAAAACTAGACCTGGATATGCAGCATTTCCAAGCTTTTATCTTAGGCGCCTTTATACCTTTAAGAAATTAAAGATCTTCAAAGATGCTTTTATTTGTTTAGGATATCTCTTATGGATATTTACTAATTTAAAAGTGAAAGCAAAGTATGTAATACATTTATTACATATTTATGTGAACGTTTTGTTTTAAAAAACCAAAAATATTTAGAAGAGTGGCATCATTTTGTATGCTTTACAGATATCTAATGTTTGCCTAAATAGAAATTGACTGGATTCTCATACTTTCTTCTGCATTCCGTTTGTTGCAATAACCACAGGTTATATAGCCTCAGGAAAACTCAGATAATGAAAATAAAAAAAGACAAAAACCATCTGTGCATGATAATGAAATGAAAATGAATATGACCTCATGGAAACCCTGAAAGGGCATCAGTTCCTCCCATCATCTCTTCACTTGCCAGCTACTAATGTATTTTGTTTTGTTTGTGGTCCTGGGAATGAAACCAAGGGCCTGGAACATGGTAGACAAGAATCATTCATATATATATATATATATATATATATATATATATTTATACACATTCATGTTATTCAGTCATTCATTAATATGTATTTGTGAAGAACATGTGGACGGCTCTCCTTGAATGCAGAGAAATTACCTCCACGTTGGCTAAACCTGCCCCTATCTCCATATACTGATATGTACAGAGCTGGCTAAGCTATTTTCTTTTCCCTTTAATTGGCTCTAAGCAGCGTAAATAAGGCTAGCTGAGGTACTGATGCGTAATCTTTGGAGCCAAGCCACAGCCCTGTTTTCTCACCTCAGTGGCTCCCTTTAAATGGTGGAGCCCAGCAGAATAACAAAGGCAACCCTCTAGGACTGTCAACTGGGTTCAGCCTCGAGATAAGAGGCTATGACTTACCAGAGCACAAGTTTACCCATCAGAAACTAAAACAACAGCCTCCCGAACATTAAATGCCTTCTCCATTGTGTTATGCAGATTGGTCTTTCTGCATGACCTCTGCATATTGCAGAGGTGCCCTTTGGCCTCCTGGCCAACTCGGTTCACAGTACTCATGTAATTCCTGCCATTCCCACAGTCACTCATCTTTAGCCACTCCCTACTTGATAAATTAATAAAATCTGGGTTAGGCCCTGGGTTGAGGCCTTGGTTCCGTGACTCCTCATCGAAACCGAACTCAATCGAACTCAAGACCCTTTGGCTGCCTGTAACTATAAGTCTTAGTGTTTTCTTGCTGTGGGTTGCCCTGTAGGTGATAAAATTATTTCGCCAAAATTCCCATAACATTTCCATGGGATTACAAATACAAACTTTCCATACCATGAGGAGAACAAAAAAAGGGCTTATGTATATTCATTCATCTATCTATCTCACATTTATGAACTGTATAATCCTTGATATGTGGCACATTTTCCATCAACTCTTTCTTTGTTTTGTTGCAGAGTCATTTGGGCAGAACTATCCAGAGGTAAGAGTATAGTTTTCTTACGATTTTGGGAACATGATAGCTATCTAGCAGTTACGTTTGGCAACAAGGAAGCATTAGCTGTGATATAATGCATCTTTTGCAGTGAAACAGATGTTTAACTTTGAGTAGGGGGAAAGAGATATTGGCTGAAAACTTTACAATAAAGCTGTAAGTCTCGCTTTTTTATATTAAAAACATTAATTGAAGGGTTTTTTCACAAATGGTAAAATCAGTGTGCTTTTCAAGTTTGGATCAATATTTTTTATATATAATTTGAGTGTGCTTAAGACACTTGAATGTTTCACTGTAGGCATTGTGGCTATTTCAAATGGCTTAATACTGATGTAAATTTTTTATTTCTCTATATAGGCTATTCTTTGTTTTTTGTATTCTTTTGGGGCTATGAATTTCCAGAACTGTAATTATTAGGCTAATATGTATGACTTTTTAAGTGCCTCTTGTTATATTTTATCCATTTGACCTCCAGAAAATTTGTACAGAGTGACAGTAATAATTTAAGGAATTGATCACATCTGTTTCCAAAATTCTTTATTTTTTATAAATATGTCTTCATTTTAGCCAATTTAAAAGGTATAAGAAGACATGTAGATGTTATGTTGGTGTGCATTGTAATTTAGATTAAAGAGAGATGTCAGAAGTGATAGAAACTTTTAAGAAATAATTCAGATACCTGGCTATTATTGTCTGAATTTCTTTGTTTCTTTTACTTTTTAGGAAGCTGATGGAACTTTGGATTGCATAAGTATGGCCCTGACTTGCACCTTTAACAGGTGGGGCACACTGCTGGCAGTTGGCTGTAATGATGGCAGAATTGTCATCTGGGACTTTTTGACAAGAGGCATTGCTAAAATAATTAGTGCACATATCCATCCAGTCTGTTCTTTATGGTAAGAAAGTTTTATTTTTATTCCATTTCATTTTTTTTTTGCAATGCTAGGGGCTAGAACCCAGGGCCTTGTGCATCCTATGCAAAGCCCTATATTATTGTACCATACCCTCAACCTAAGGAATTTTTAAATTAATATATTAAAATGAGTTGGAGAATTAATGTGTACTATATATTTGTCAGTCTCAGTGTAGGTATTTGAGTATTTGAAGTCTTAAATACAACTGTTAGTAATAGAATTTGTCATAGTTTATGTAGATTTGGGGCCTGTACTATCATTGAAGTACCTTTGAAGAGAGAAATTCATTGTGATACTGGATATATATCAGGCTTTGTCTGGGACCATTTCAATACTGAATGTTTACAGATTGCAGTTGTAGCATGATTGTGCTATTAACCTTTCATTTAGAATAAAGTCTTGGTTGGGAGGGAAGCTTGGAAGTCATCTAGTCCCACCTTGTCTAAGTTCTTAAATTCCAGCAACTTTAGCAATCATGAGCATGCATATTCCTTCATTGAAATATAATTAATAAGGCTTTCACTCAAATACATGGTGCTGAAATCTGCTGTTGCATAAATTCCTGTTGATTTCACTCACTCTGTAACTATTTGCTTCATAAAATTTTATGTAGAGGCAGCATTTGTTTTTGAAATGAGCTTGAGGGCATAAAGCAGCATTTATGAGATCAAGGTTAATTAAATCATAACATTTCTGTTGTCTGAATGGAAGCAGCAGTGGTAGTATAAAGGACTGGATAGAGAGGAAGGTTGAATGCCAACCTACTTTTGGCCACTAATGTACTGGTGGCTTGGGTGCAAACAATAGGAGCAGTAGTCTGGGTGGTCTCTTAGGTTCTCTCTAGGCCTAAGCATTTCTTCTTCTTTGTCTTTGTCTTCGTTTTCATCTTCGTCTTCATCTTTGTCCCTTGTTCCCCGTCCTCCATCCCCCTTCCCCCTTCTCCTTCTTCCTCCTCTTCTTCTTTTTTTTATTTTTTTTGAGACAGGGTCTTGCTGGCCTTGAAATCACAGCGATCCTCCTGCCTCAGTCTCCCAAGTGCTGGAATTATAGGAGTGTGCCATCACACCCAGTACCATTTCTTTTTTATTGTTCTTGCGGTAAAGATTTAAAGAGATGTGTATTTTTAACAACATTATTCAGATAGGTATAATTCACATAAGATCAAAGGTACCCATTTGAGTGTACAATCCACTGTTTTTTGTATGTTCTGAGTTGTGCAGTCATCACATTCTGATTTTAGAACTTGTACCTATGGAAATATGTATATATATTTATTATAAAGTTATGTATATATATATTCGTAACTTTAGAAAACTATAGAAAAGAAAATGAAGTAGAATACCATTTCCTATAGTCCTACTACCCAGATGTCACTTCTATAAATAATTTGATACATTTCTATATGTAGTTTTTTTAAAACCAGCTTGTAATTGTGTTATATTTTGTGTTTTGCTTTTTTTCTCCCTAACACTATCCAGACGTTTTCTTGCTTAAAAACTATTATTACCAATGTGATAAACTAAAATTTTTTTTTTTTTTTTTTTTAAGTCCTGGGGATCACACCCAGGATCTCACGCATTAAACTTTCTTACTTAACCATTTTCTGGAGTTTTGCCCCCTTAGTGGATAGTGTTTAGTGGGTGTCTGCTTGAAGTTTTGCTCTCAATATAATCATTTGTTCAGCAAACATTGAACATGAATTATGTACCAGGTAGAATGTTCAGCTTTGGGAACACAAAAACAAATGAGAAGAATTTGTTTGTATGGGTGCATTTGTATGTGTTGCTGGAAACTGAACCCAGAGAAGAAATTCTTGATTATTAGAAGAGGTAGATGTGCAGTTAGGTACATGTTATAAAGGTTTTTTTCTTTTGGTTTGTCTTTTTCTTTGTGGTACTGGGGATTGAATCCAGGATTTCCTACTTGTGAGGCAAGTGCTCTGCTACTGAGCTACAAACTCAGCCCTTTTGTGTAAATTTTAGTTTGAAACAGGCCTTGAGAAATTACCCAGCATGGCCTTGAACTTGCTATCTTCCTGTCTAAACTTTCGGAGTAGCTGGGATTACAGCAGTGTCTGAGGGGAGCAGTGGTCAGAAAAGGCTTCATAGATGAAATAGTTTCTAAGCGCCTACTTGTTCGACTGGGTTTTTTCCAGCTGTATTCCACACAAAGGTGCTGCACAGGCAAAAGCACTTCAGGTGAAACAGGTCTGATAAGGCAGAGAACTACAGGCACTTCAGGAGAGCTGCATGGTGGTATGCGAGATATGATAAAAGTGGGATCGAAGGGAGGGGAGGGGAATGGGAATAAAAGAAGCAAGGTGTATCATGTCCAGGTACAAATTTCCTATAATAGATGTGATTATAATGTATATCTAAAATGTACCAAGAAAAAAAAAAAGCAAAATCTTGCATTCCAGCAAGGGGGTGAGGGTGTCCTGTTTAACTGGGTGAGGGCGGAAGTGTGGGCTGTCTGTTCAGGTCTTGCTGACTCGAGCAGGCTTTTTCTGTGATGTTTGGCTGGCATAGAGTGATTTTCTCTTAAATGTTTTCTGCATCACTGGCTGTCCTTCAGCGAGAGGAAACAGTATCCTCTTGGGGGTTTCTGTGTGTGCCTGTTGGCATTGCCAGCTTGTTGGCTTCCTTCACCTAGTCCAGGCCTTGTGAGGCAAAAAGAACCTGCAGAGGTTGTGTCCTCCCTCAGGTTTTGTGGTCTGGCTGACCTGTTTTTGTTCCACCTTTTTCAGAGTCCTTTTATGTTTGTTTTGTAGACTGTCCAAGATGTTTGATTGTAGTTAGCAGGAGGGATACCTCCCTCTTATTTTTAAATAACAGATTCTTATCTGTTTATCTCCCCTGTAGCCCCACTGATGCAGCACTGGAGGGGCATCATCCCTGTTATTCAAAAATACATAACAGATTCTTACCCTCTTTTTGTTTTGTTTATGCTGTGATAGTGCTACTTTTGGGACACCTTCAGAATATTCAGATACTCTTTACCCTCAAGCCCTCCCACCACAGCCAATTTTGTGTGTGTGTGATTTTCATCTCTTAAAGGCTAGCTGATTTGGGGGTTTTCAAAGCTATTTGAGTCTCTGTTATTTCACTGAGCCACTTGAAATATTAACTACTACATGTAAAGATAGCCTGAAAACAGTCTTATTTATTAGTTACTAGAAAAATTTTATTGTATATATATATTATATATTTGTCTTTTAAGAAAAAAGACAAGACAAAAAGCAAAAGAGACAAACGACTAGAGCAAATGCAAAATAGTAACATTATAGGTTTACAAAACAGGATAATAGAAACTTGACAATGGTTGCAGTATTACATATCATTACCTTCAAAATGATTGTTTACATTAACAGATATAGACATGTAAAACTGACCTAATCATATGAGTATTAATCATTCTTTCTCAATAACTAATACATTCAGCAGTATGTTCGTTTTAGTTATCTTTCATATACATATATACAGATTTATATCTTTTTCCTTTTCCCTTCCCTCTTTCTCCCTTTTACCTTCCCAATTACTTTTGCTCTTTGAGCAGTTTTATTGTAGATTTTGAATCATATATACTTTTTCAGTTTCTTACACTAGGGAGACAATACGGTATTTACACATGTGGGTTTGTTTTATCTCACTTATGAGTATGGTCTCAAGTCGTGTCCATTTACTTATAAAAGTCTCAATGCAATCTTTCTTAATAACTGAGTAGTACTACATTGTATAAAAATACCACATCTTTTTTATCCATTCCTTGATTGATGGGCACTTGGGCTGTTTCCAAGATCTGACTATTACAAAGTGGGTTGCTATAAACATGGGTGCACAAATATCACTGTGGTATGATGTTTTCAATTCTGGGAAAATGCCCAAAAGTGGGATAGCTGGGTTGAATGGGATCTCTAATCCTAGCTTCTTGAGGAATCTCCACATTGACTTCCACAGTGGTTGCACCAGTCTACACTCCCACCAGTGGAGAAGAGTTCCTTTTTCCCCACAGCCCCTCCAGCATTTATTATTGGTTGATTTTTTAATCTTGACCATTCTTTCTGGAGTGAGATGGAATCTCAATATTGTTTTAATTTGCATTTCTCGAATGACCATTGATGTTGAACATTTTTTCATATATTTATTTGCTGTTTGTATTTCTTTCTCTGGTAAGTGTGTATTCATCTCAGATGCCCATTTTTGGATTGGGTCCTTGGATTTTAGGGGCCTGATTTCTTTTAATTCTTTATATGTTTTAGATAGAAGTCCTTTGTCTGATGGACAATTGGCTGAGATATTTCCCCAGTTCGTGGGTTTTCTTTTCACTCTGTTGGAGATTTCCTTTGACATGCAAAACTTTTTAGTAAGATGAGATCCCAGTTGTTGATTCTGGAAAGTGTTTCCTGTGCAATTTGATTTTTGTTCATGAAATCTCTGCCTACTCCTATGTCATCAAGATTTTTACCTACTTTGTCTTCTAGTAAGTTTAGTGTCTCTTTTAATAGTCAGATCTTTGATCCATTTTGACTTTATTTTAGTGCATGGTGATAGACATGGATCTAGTTTTAGTTCACAACATATAGAAAGCCAGTTTTTCCAGCACCATTTGTTAAAGAGGCTATCTTTCTTCCAATGTACATGTTTGACCCCTTTGTCAAAGATGAGGTGGCTAAGTGTGTTCGTAGTTGTGACTGTATCTTCTAATCTATTCCATTGATCTTCAAGTCTGTTTTGATTCTAGTACCATGCTGATTTTATCACAGTGGCTTTGTAATATAGTTTCAGGTTGGGGATTGTGATGCCTCCTGCCTTCCCTTTGTGGCCCCAAATTGCCTTTGCTATTCTAGGTCTTTTCTGGTTCCAGATGAATTTCAGGAATGCTTTTTTATAGCTCTGTGAGGTAGACAAGTGGTATTTTGATTGGGATTGCATTAAATCTGTATAATAATTTTGGGAGAATGGCCGTTTTCACAATGTTTGTTCTTCCTATCCATGAACAGGGAATATCTTTCCATTTTCTGAAATCTTCTTCGATTTCCTTCTTCAGAGTAATGTAATTTTCACTGTGTAGATCTTTTATTTCCTTTGTTAGATTGATTCCTAAGTATTTCATTTTTTTGGATGTTACAGTGAAGGGTGTGGTTTCCCTTATTTCTCTGTCAGTGACTTTGTTGTTTGTGTACAGGAATGCTATTGATTTTTGAGTGTTCACCTTGTATCCAGGTACGTTACTAAATTTGGTTATTACTTGTAGAAGCCTTTTAATGGATTTTTGGGGATCTTCTATGTAGAGTATCATATCATCTGCAAATAATGATAATTTTACTTCTTCCTTTTCTATCCTTATTCCCTTTATTTCTTTCTCTTGTGTAATTGCTCTGGCTAATATTTGCAGAACTATATTAAATAGGAGTGGTGATAATGGACATCCTTGTCTTGTTCCTGATTTTAGGTTGAAAGTTTTCAGTTTTTCTCCATTCAGTAAGATGTTGGCTATTGGTTTATGATATATGGCTTTTATCAGGTTGAGGTAGAGACCATCTATTCCAATTTCCTGTAGGGTTTTTATCATGAATGGGTGTTGGATTTTGTCAAAAGTGTTTTCCTGCATCTATTGAGATGATCATGTGGTTCTTGTCCTTGACCCTGTTGATGTGGTGTATTACATTTATTGATTTGTGTATATTGAACCATCCCTGCACTCCTGGGCTGAATCCCACTTGATCGTGGTGTATAATCTTTCTGATAACTTTCTGTATTCTATTTGCCAGTATTTTATTGAGGATTTTTACATCTGTGTTCATGAGGGAGATTGACCTGTAATTTTCTTTTTTGGTTGGGTCTTTCTCTGGTTTTGGTATTAGGGTAATACTTGTTTCCAGGAATGAGTTTAGGGAGACTTACTTCCCTTTTGATTTCATTGAAGAGTTTGAGGAGTGTTGGCATTAAGTCTTCCCTAAATTTCTTGTAGAATTTAGCAGTGAATCCATCAGGGCCTGGGCTTCTCTTTGTTGGTAGGGTTCTAATTACATTTTCAATTTCATTAGCTGAAATTGGGTTATTCAGTAGTTTTACATCTTCTTGATTCAGCTTTGGTAATTCATAAGTTTCTAGAAATCTGTCCATTTCTTCTGTGTTACCGAATCTATGTGAGTAAAGGTTTTCGAAGTAGGTGTTGATGATTTTCTGTATTTTCTGTATGACCCTGTATTCCACAGGGTCTGTAGTGATTTCACCCTTTCATTTCTTATTGCATGAATCTGAGTTTTTTCCTTCCTCTTTTTGATAAGGTTGGCTAGGGCCTTATCAATTTTATTTACTCTTTCAAAGAACCAACTCTTCGATTCATTAATTCTTTGTATTGTTTTCTTAGTTTCAATTGCATTAATTTCTGCTCTGATCTTGATAATTTCCTCCCTTCTTTGGGCTTTGGACTTGACTTGCTCTTCTTTTTCTAGAAGTTTGAGGTGCAGCATTAGGTTGTTTATGTGTGTTCTTTCCATTTTTCTGATGTGAGAGTTTAGTGCTATAATTTTCCTCTGAGGACTGCTTTCATTGTATCCCACAGGTTCCGGTAATTTCTATTTGCATTTTCATTCAGTTGTACATATTGTTTAATTTCTTCTTTAATTTCTTCTGTGACCCATTGGTTATTTAGGAGAGTATTAATTATTTTCCATGTGTTTATGGAGTTCTTGTAGGTTTTTTTGTCATTCATTTCCAATTTTACTGCACTATGGTCAGATAATATGCATGGAATTATTTCAGTCCCTTTGCATTTACTTAAGCATGTTTTGTGGACCAGTATATGATCTATTTTAGAGAATGACCCATGTGCAGCTGAGAAGCATGTGTATTCTGATGTTGATGAGTGGAATACTCGGTATACATCTAGTAGGTCCATTTGTTCATAAGTTTGATTCAGTTCTGTTATTTCTTTGCTGATTTTTTGTTTGGTTGATCTGTCTCTCTGTGACAGTGGGGTATTAAGGTCACCTGTTATAACTGTATTATTGTTTATTTGGTTTTTCATGTCTATTAAGAATTGTCTTACATAGTTGGGTGCTCCCATATTCGGTGCATATATATTTATGATTGTAATCTCTTGCTCTTGAAGTTTTCCGCTAATGAGTATGTAGTGACCTTCTTTATCTCTTTTGATCATTTTCAGTTTGAAGTTCACATTGTCTGCAAACAGAATAGCTACCCCTGCTATTTTCTGGGTTCCTGTTGCATGGAGTATTGTTTTCCAGCCTTTGATTTTTAGTCTGTGAATTTCCTTTTGAGTGAAATGTGTTTCTTGTACACAGCATATTGTTGGATTTTGTTTCTTAACCCACTCTGCTAGTCTGTTTCTTTTTATTGGTGAGTTGAGACCATTTACATTGATTGATATAACTGATATGTACTGATTCATCCCTGTCATGATATCTTTCTGTTGGTGGTTTTCTACATTTTCTGTTTAATTATTTGCCCTGCTTAGTGGTTTCCTTTTCTTGTTGTTCTTAAGATTGTAGCTATCTTTGTCACTTTCTAGAGTGTCTTTCAGTACTCTTTGTAGTGTTGGTTTGGTGGTCATAAATTTCTTCAGTTGTTCTTTGTGGCAGTATCTTATTTCTCCATCAATTTTTAAGGATAGTTTTGCAGGGTACATCAATCTCGCTTGAAAGTTGTTTTCTTTTGGGATTTGAAATACTTCACTCCAAGCTCTTCTTTTTTTTCTTTTTTTTTTTTTTTTGCGGCACCAGGAATTGAACTCACAATCTTGCACCTGCCAGGGCAGGCGCTTAAGCCACTGAGCCGAACTCCCAGCTCTTCCAAGCTCTTCTTGACTTAAAGGTTTGTGCTGAGACGTCTGCCGTGATTCTGATAGGCTTTCCTTCATAGGTGATCTGTTTCTTTTCTCTGACAGCTTTTAGTATTTTGTTCTTGTACTGTATTTCTGATACCCTAATTATTATATGTCTGGGTAGAGGTTAATTTTGGTTATGGTTAATTGGGGTACTGTATGGCTCACTTATCTGTATATCAGATTCTCTTCCCATGTTCGGGAAATTTTCTGCTATTATTTCTGTGAATAGTCTTCGCAGGTCATTAGTATTGACCCTTGCTTTTTCATTTATGCCTATTAATCTTATATTATTTCTCTTGGCATCGTTTTGCAGCTGTCGAATTGTTGTTTCTTGGTTCCTTATTATTTTTAAGGGATCTTTTCTTTCATGATCATAAGCTCCCATGCTGTTTTCAAGGTCTGAGATTCTATCTTTTTTTTTTTGCGGCACCAGGGCTCGAACTCATAACCTCGCACCTGCCAGACAGGCACTTAAGTCACTGAGCCAAACTCCTGGCCCTGGTTTTTTTGAGGCAGGGTTGCACTCTGTAGCTCACGCCGGCCTTGCGCTCGCGTTGTAGCCCAAGTCGGCCTCAAACTCACAATGCTCCGCCTACCTCAGCCTCCCGAGTGCTGGGATTAAAGGCATGCGCCACCACGCCCGGCCTGAGATTCTGTCTTCAACTTCATTCAAACGGTTTTTCAAACTTTCCATGGAATTTTTTGTTTCTTGAATTTCCCTTTGAATCTGTTTCATGCATTCTATTTGTGTCTTATATTGTTCATTCAAAGTTTCCGTCATTTTCTTATGTTCTTCTATTTTTTTATCTTGATCTTCTTTAGATACACACATTTCCTTCATAATGATTGTCATTTCATTTTTAAGCTGAGAGATTATTTCTGATTTGAGTCTCTCTATAGCTTCATGGAGTTGTTTCTTTACTGCATTTGCTATCACTTCAGAAGGTTCAGTTGTGTGACTCCCGTTGTCTTCCATTTCAGTGTCCCTTGGGTTTGTTCTCAGTGGGCTGGGGGATTGAGACTGCCTCTTGGTCTTTCGTTTTGTCATTTTCTTCTGGGACCCATGTGTCTGGACAGGCAGCCTCCCGATGAATTGTACTGGAGCACTGTGTTGGGTGGAGCTTCAATCCTCCAATATCCCCGTGGCTAGGCGGGGCACACCCCCAGATTATGGCGCTGGACCCTTGTGCCGTGTGGTCTGTGAGGCTGGCCGCGTGTTCCCCTGATGTACTTTGTTGGGTTGCTCTGGGGTGCTGGGCTGGACAAAGTTGGTATCCTCCCTGTAGCTAGCAGGGTCACATCCCTGGAGCTTGTTGCCGGGGCCTAGAACCTGGCTGTGTAGTGTTCAGATCCCCCAAGACCCAGGTGGCTAGCAGAGATACAGTCCTGGAGTGTGTCACTGGACCTTGAGCCTGGCTGGGTGGCCTTTGGAATCTCTGGGTCCCAGGTGGCTATGCAGAGTGCACCCCAGAGTGTGGTGCCACCCGGACTTTGAGTCTGGCTGCGAGGAGTTCAGAGCCTCTGAAGTGCCGGGCAAGCCCAGGCGAGTCCCAGGCATATAGTGCTGGGGCCTTGCTCCTGGTTGGGCGGGTTCGCAACCTCTAGGACCTGCTGTGCTGGCCGCACCCCTGAACAATGGAGCTTGCGCCTTGTGCTCTGATGGGCAGAGCTTACGTTCTCTAAGGCCCTGCAGCTACGCTGACCAGTCCCTGATGAGCAGCTCTGGGGCTCTGGTCTGGGCTGGGCTGAATACCTCTGTGTCCTGCAAGGCTGGCCGACTGTTCCCCTGGTGGGTTGCGCTGAGACGTGGGACTGGGTAGAGCTGGATCCTCTGCACAGCTAGTGAGGGAGCACTCCCGGAGTGTGGTATATATATATTTTTAATGATACCAGAAGACTGGGTGTGATGGTATATATCTGTGATCTCAGCATTCAGGAAGCTGAGGCTAGAAAATTGTCACAAGTTTGAGGCCAGGCTGGCCTACATAGTGAGTTCAAGGCCACTCTGAGCTACATAGCGAGACCCTGTCTCACTGTTCTCTCCTTAAAAACTACCACTGAGGCCCACCTCGATCCCTTAATTTTTTATTTTGAGGTAGGGTCTTACTAAATTTCCCAGGTGGGACTCTAACTTGGGAGGCCTCCCAAATGCTGGATTTAACAGGTTCATGTCACTTTGCCTAGCTGTTGCAGATTTGAGTGTTATGGTACTTAAAAAAAGACTCTTTCCCTATGCAATAAGGAGAATGTCTGTAAGTCCTGCATTTTATCCATAATAATTACATGATATACTGTCCTTTAACTTTGAATATATACTAAATGACCCTTTTATTTTTCCTAGCTGGAGTCGAGATGGTCATAAGCTCGTGAGTGCTTCCACCGATAACATAGTGTCACAATGGGATGTTCTGTCAGGCGACTGTGACCAGAGGTTTCGATTCCCTTCACCCATCTTAAAAGTTCAATATCATCCACGTGATCAGTATGTTTTTGCTATTTCTTTCCTGGGGTCCAATTCTAAATGGATTAGCTGTGGGCTCATGACAGCTTCAGTTGAAGGTTTTAAGAGGCAAACATACATCTGTAAGACCTATATAAAATAGTCTTTCTAGGTTGGCTCTACTGAGTACATTTTCAAGGTGATTGTTATTGTATTTATATATAATATACATATAATTTATATAACTCTTTACTTAACTATGTATAATAGTTTAAAACTGGCCAAATTAAAACTTTGAAAATGAGCAAAGATAGGTATAAGTATAATGATTGGGCCTTGACTTGGGGCTTTTCCTTCCTTAATTTTTTGGATTTCTTTCGTATGAGTAAACAGCTCAACATTAAAGCTACATTTAAGAAAAATAGTTATTCACCATTCCATTACCCAGACATAGCTGTTTCATTTCTCTGGGAGCTCTCGTAGTCAACTTCTTTGTAAGTATAAAACTTCTTATATAGTGCCTCATAGCTCAGTCCATATTAGATACATTTCAGTATGCATTGTTTACATAGCTGTAATCAGTTATTTTGGTATTTACTTCATGTCATATGTTGCTAGTTAAATTATATCTTCATATTTATTTTCGCATCTTGTCAAGGTAGAATCCCCATAAATTTACTCAGTCTTTTCCCTGTTATTAAGACATGAAGATTTTAGGCTTTTTTATAATTTCAGATTTGCTCGGGTTGGGAGGGTTGATGAGAGTAGTAGACAGAGATCAAGGATCAGCCTGCTGATACCAAAGCAATAGCCAATGTGCTGTTCATATTTTTAAACAGGAACAAGGTTCTCGTGTGTCCCATGAAATCTGCTCCTGTCATGTTGACCCTTTCAGATTCCAAACATGTTGTTCTGCCCGTAGACGATGACTCCGATTTGAACGTGGTGGCATCTTTTGATAGGCGAGGGGAATATATCTATACAGGAAATGCAAAAGGCAAGGTAAGCCAAGGAGCCTGGAACTTGATGAAGTAAGGACCAGGCATGTCATGGATTGACTCATTTCGTCTATGTACTTGTACTTCTCTTGAAGTTTCTTTTATTCTTGGTCTAAGAAAGGCTCCTTCCTATAGCAAATTTAGCTTATTTTTCTTTCATGCCTTAATTATATTTTCTCTTCTTTGACTCTAGAGTGGGCTGAGATTATTTGACATAGTAAAGGATAGAAAGCCCACTAACAATTGCTAGTAATGAAGGGTCATTACTACATTAACTAACTAACATTAGTAGTCATGTTACCAACTGGAACACTTCTGGTGAAAATGACTTGTTATATAGTTGCATACAACATTGTGTAATTCAGGCTGGCTTAACCTATAGTACCGAGTTTGTCATTTTTCTTTTTTCTTTCCTGTTAAATGTCTCACTTTGACTTTTGGAATGTTTGGAAGGTATAGGCCCTTCTCCCTGGGATGCGCTAGTGTTTTTTCTGTGAAATATGAGGGGTGCTTAGGTGAGTTTTAAGGCTCTTTTTGTGCTTAGTGTTTACAATTCTATTAACCATCTTGATTTTGTTGTTTTGTTTTTGATTGCCGCATATGGGCTAGTGTAATTTCATGGCTGCTTCATTTATTCATTCATTCATTTATTTTCTTTGCCATACTGGAGATTGAACTCGGGTTTCACACATGTTAGGTAGGCCCTGTCTGCTATTGAGTCACATCCCCAGCCTTCTTGGCTGTTTTAGAAAGTGGCAGTTAGCCAGATGTGGTGGCATGTACCTATAACCTCAGTACTCAGGAGGCTGAGGCAGGAGGATCGCTGTGAGTTCAAGGCCAGCCTGAACTACATAGCAAGACCCTGTCTCAAAAAACAAATAAAGGAAAAAAAGGAGGGTCTGGGGATTTAGCTCGTTGGCATAAGTGCCTGCCTGGCAAGCACAAGGTTGTGGGTTCAATGCACGGTACTGAAAGAAAAAAAAAAAAAAGAAGAAGAAAAAAGAAAAAAATGGGCAATTAAAAAAAAACTAGTAAAATGAAATTTACCATTTTAAGCATCTTTAAATGTGAAGTTCAGTGATACTAAGTACATTCAACCTTCACCACCATCCTCTTCAGAACTCTTTTCATCTTGCAATACTGAAACACTGTGCCCATTAAACAATAAATTTCCCAGTCCCTGGAAGCCACCATTTCACTTTGTGTCTATGACTTTGACAACTCCGCGTACCTCTTACAAGTGGATTCATGCCATACTTTCCCATTTGTACCTGGCTTTTTTGCTTAGTATAATGACCTCACAGTTTACTCATATTGTAGTGTGTCAAAATTTCCCTCCTTTTCAGAGTTCAACAATACTGTAGGCATGTACCAAATATTGTTTAACTATTCATCTGTTGATAAATACTTGAGTCTCTACCTCTATTTGGCTATTGTGAACAATGTTAAATATCGTATTTTAAGAGTGGATTGTGAAGATCACTCCCTCTGCCTCCCAGTGCTAGGGTTTGAACCCCAGGGTTCTGCTGCCATTACAGTACAGCACAGGGGCTTCACACTGAGCTACATCTCCAGCTCTTTTGTTTGTTTTTTTAATTTTAAAACAGTCTTGCTAAGTTTCCCAGGCTGGGCTTGAACTTCTGATCATCCTGGCTATGCATCCCAGAGTGCTGGGATTACAGGTGTGAGTAATTGCCCAACTAAGACTGCAGTTTATTTGACAAAGTCAAAAGCAGTATCTTTAATCAGGTTATTCATAGAAATAGCAGTGTTTGTATTTTTACCCAGTTTTTGCTCAGTTTCAAATAGAGAAGCCAGTTCTAATTACTGTTAGTTATTAGAATATTTACTTTTTCTTTTTCCATAAACTTTAGATTTTGGTCCTAAAAACAGACTCTCAGGATCTTGTTGCTTCCTTCAGAGTAACAACTGGAACAAGCAATACCACAGCCATTAAGTCAATTGAGTTTGCCCGGAAAGGGAGGTAAGTGAGACCTTGTCTTTTTAGGGATCGTTTTAAAAGGAGAAGAATGCAAAACTGCACTGAAACATACAGATTTTGAGTATCTTGTTCTTTTAAAATTTATTAAAGTTGCTAGAAACTGTTTATATCTGGTTCTTGGGTTTACTGAATTTCCCTCATTGAACCAGTAGTCACATTTTCCTTATTTGAAGGCTATTCCCTTTACTGAAAAGATATTTGAGTGGACAGTGCTTAGAACCAAAATGTAATCATTGGGTAAAGATTAAATATTAGAACATTGTAATCATTGGGTAAAGATTAAATATTTTATTTTACTTTTCATAGTGGTGCTGAGGATTGTACTCAGGGTCTCATGAATACCAGACAAATAATGTACCCCTGAATTACATCCCCAGGGCCTAAATATTTTTGTAAGCAGAACTGTGTCATAAAATTGGCACAGTGGGCTGAGGCAGAAAGATCGTTGCAAATTCGAGATCAAGCTGGGCTACAAAGTGAGTTCAAGACCAGCCTGAACTGCATAGGGAGACCCTGTCTCAAAAGAAAAAAAAAAAAATTGACACAGTAATTGTGTATTTACATAAAATCTATTTACCCTTTTAATTTCAGATGTTATCCTGATAAGTTTGGTTATCTAGTTAGAAGTATATATATCAACAAAAACAAGAAACAAAAGGTTGTCAGTCAAAAACAAGAGTCATGTTCTTTTTAGGAACACCCATATGTACCTAGAGGATATTCATGTTCAAAATGCTCTCGGGTGTGTGTGTGTGTGTGTGTGTGCACATGTGCATGTTCATATGGAGGGGTAGGGGGGTGCTGGGGATGGAACCAAGTTCCTCATGTGTGCTAGGCAAGCACTTTACCCTGAGATACACTCTCAGCCCCTCAAAATGCGCTCAAATTAAGAAAAGATCAGTAGGGTCTGCTGCTGTTACAGTAAAAAGTCAGACTTTTAAAGTGACATATTTAGATTACTAACTCTTGAAGAAGAATATATTTGTTTATAAAATTGGCCAGAGAAATGAAGTATTTATGTACATGTAAATTTAGCAAACTGGCTTCACAAGAGGTTTCAGGTCTCAGTTAAATACTGACAGTTTGAACAATTTGAGTTTAAGGGTACACAGGAAGGATAGAGCATATATATTCTCATTTGACTTGGTTTTGGAAAGTGCCAAGATGTGGAAGCATTCTAGTCTTAGCTCTTTCCTCAAGTTCTCCCTGGTTAATTAATTTTTTGTGTTACTGTTCTTAACAACTCCAGTAACAGAAAATGTTGACAGGAACAGATTCTTGACCTCTGTTGCTATTTTTCTTCTTTCTGTAGTTGCTTTTTAATTAATACAGCAGATCGAATAATCCGGGTTTATGATGGCAGAGAAATCTTGACCTGTGGAAGAGATGGAGAGCCTGAACCCATGCAGAAATTGCAGGACCTGGTGAATAGGTATGTCTCACAGCCCAGAAGGGTATGGAGTGGTTCTTCACTGGGGCTCAAGTTCCAGTTCTCCTTGGGGACTTTTTTTGTCCTTTTTTTTTTTTTTTTTTGCGGCACCAGGGATTGAACTCACAACCTCGTGCCTGCCTGACAGGCGCGTAAGCCGCTGAGCCAAACTCCCGGCCCTGGTTTTTTGAGGCAGGGTATCACTGTGTAGCTCAGGCCGGCCTTGCTGCTCGCATTGTAGCCCAAGCTGGCCTCGAACTCACAACGCTCCGCCTACCTCAGCCTCCCGAGTGCTGGGATTAAAGGCGTGCGCCACCACGCCCGGCTACTTTTTTTGTCTTTTAGGACCCCTTGGAAGAAGTGTTGCTTCTCTGGGGATGGGGAGTACATTGTGGCAGGCTCTGCCCGGCAGCATGCCTTGTACATATGGGAGAAGAGCATTGGCAACCTGGTGAAGATTCTCCATGGAACGAGAGGAGAACTCCTCCTGGATGTAGCAGTGAGTTAAGCAGGCCTTGTTGCCATTACTCACACAATCTAGACCATCTTGAATCTGTTCTGGCTTACCCACGTTTTCTTTCCTTCATTCAAATTTAGTGGCATCCTGTTCGACCCATCATAGCATCCATTTCTAGTGGAGTGGTATCCATCTGGGCACAAAATCAAGTAGTAAGTATTTTTCTGGTTGACTTACTTTGAAACTAAATACCCGTTTTTTATCAAAGAATCTTACAAAGAACATTACATGTAATCTAAAAACTACATTAATTACTTTCTTTTGCATGGGAATCTTGTAGCCTAAATAAGTAGGTTCACCGTGTCCAGTGTTACTTTATTTTGTTGGGATGATCTTGGTCCTAAGTTGGTTTTCTAGACCTGTTTTCATGGAAAAAGTTTAGTGTACTTTCTGTTACTTGAGCTATAGTTTTCTTTTGCTTTTCTTATTTTCAGCTCAGTTTCTGTTTTACATTTAACTTTACTTTCAAATCTTTTAAACTATATTTGTAATCAGACTAACATGGTCACATAGTTTAATGTAGATTGTCTCTTTAGGGATTTCTGTTTGGAAATAAAGTTGATTGACCAAGAATCAAAAAAAGAAAATTTTAACAGTTTACCTCAAAATTACCTCTTAAAAAGTTAAGCAGTTACTTATTAGGGAGCTACAGCTAATAACTTGAATTGTTTAAATAGGAAATACCTTAAGGTAGTAAAGCCTATAGATAACTAACTTTTCCCTCCAATTTAATTTGAGTTTTTAACTCTTTTGATTTATATCATTAGTGTCTAGGGTTAGATTTTTGCTTTTTTTACGCAGATAAGTATTTTGTTTGTGGTATAGGAAAACTGGAGTGCATTTGCACCAGATTTCAAAGAGTTGGATGAAAATGTTGAATACGAGGAACGGGAATCAGAGTTTGATATTGAAGATGAAGATAAGAGTGAGCCGGAGCAGACAGGTAATGTTTCCCAGTTGCAGATGGGATTTCTGAAAGGAAAAATGATCCTGTTACTTAATATTTTAAATTTGTGTTGTAAATTTATTTCAGAGTTTAAGATGCTCTGTTTTTCTTTAAGTATATATAATTTTCGCAGTGCTTGGAGCGTCTTGACAAGGAGCTCTCTTGACATTTCATTTGTATTTGCTGATTCATTGCAGATAACTAAATGGGGATTTGTGGGTAGCACCTTGCAAAGCACCCAGTCCTGTTGAGTGCAGCTGTGTCATGTGTTTTGTCACCCCTTTGTCAGTAAGAGAAGAGCATGGGTTCTGGAGTCAGTTTGGGGCAAAATACTTAACCTTAAGGTGTAAATCTGCATTGGATAGAGGTAATAATAGTACTTGTCTTTTGGGGTTGTTGAGAATAAAATAAATCACGTAAAGCACTTCTAGACCATAGTAAGCACCCAAATGTTACTTTCTATTATGATTATGCCTATGATCATTGTTATTTTTATCTCATCTTCTGAACTTGTAGATAGGACCTCCTTGAAAATAAAGATTTGATTTTTTATCTTCATGATGTCTAACACGGAACTTTCCATGCAGAAGGGATTTGTGTGTGAATGCTTTAGACTGCCCAGTTGGCACTGTAATTAATGCCACAGATCTTCCACTGCTGGACCATTTCATGGTACAGGAATCAGGGAACCAAGACTAAGGTTAATTCTGTCCAGCTTGAAAGTGCTGGTCCTTACTTTTGAGTCTTAGATAACTTGCATGCCTCGCATGTTTCAGGAACATCTCTGGGGACGCAAAATGTTCTGGATTGTTTTGGCATTCTGGGATCATGTTCTGTGAGCCTTCCCAGACTTTCACATAAATTATTCCTCTTTCCTGTCTCCCATAATCATTGCACGTACCTTTATTGTAGCATTTACTGTGTAAATTGAAATTGTCCACTTGTGTCTGTTCACCCAGAGCTTTTACTGGTTGAAAAGCCCTTCTCAACTTCCGTGGTCATCACTATTCCCCTAGCATATGGTCAAAATTCAGCTCTTATTTGTTAAATAAATTATTTGGTTTTCCTCCTTTGTATTTCCTGAGTTTCAGTTTGTGAAAACCATTAGTTACATGTGAAAAGCAGTTTTTACTTTATCTCAAACCTGTCCCGTGTTTCTGTCCTGCAGGGGCTGATGCTGCTGAAGATGAAGAAGTTGATGTCACCAGTGTGGACCCCATTGCTGCGTTCTGCAGCAGGTGAGTGACCTGGAGGGCCAAGGGGCTGAGATATGCCTCTGCCTCTGGTGGGTCCTGCTCAGTTCTTGACTGTTCCTTCAGTCCCATCTACTTATTAGCTGAAAAAGTGATCACCTTTGTGTGTAAAAGAAACAGTTTAGTCTTTCTTCTCTAGTCCTACTTTCCCTTCCCTCCTCCTCGATACAGAATTTAAGAATTTATTTGGTTTACCATGATTGATTTCTGATTTCCTTTTGTTCATCTTGGCTTTCTTAAAGTTCTAGGTCCATGCCTGGTGTGTATGCTTAATAGAGGTGCTAGAGGAAGGGCTCATGGTTTAAGCAACTATCTCCTCTTTTTTCCAATCCCTTGTCTGATCCTGTTCCAAATAGTGATGAAGAGCTGGAAGATTCAAAGGCTCTGTTGTATTTACCCATTGCCCCTGAGGTAGAAGACCCAGAAGAAAATCCTTATGGCCCCCCGCCAGATGCTGTCCAAACCTCCTTGATGGACGAAGGGGCTAGTTCAGAGAAGAAGAGGCAGTCTTCAGCAGATGGGTCCCAACCACCTAAGAAGAAACCCAAAACAACCAATATAGAGCTTCAAGGAGTACCAAATGACGGTAAGAGCTACATCTGCTCCCCGATGACTGGTAGGCACCACTTCTTGTTGTCCAGTATTTCTTTATTTCCTATTAGCGAATTTTACCCTAAAGGAATTTCCCCCATGAGTCTTTTTAATAGTGCTTGACAGCTTTGTGATGATTCCTGTGTTCACTTTTCTTTTAAATCGAGGAAATTCTGCTCTTTAAAACCTTACCTAAGATAACACACTTTGTCTTCTGACACATAGCTCAGAATCTTTTTTCTATAGAGGGTTTTATTAGGTGATAAAATACTAGTCAGACCTGGACAATCATATCCTTCTTCCTGTCTTTTACACTCTGACTCTAGGAGTCTTTTATGTGTTGTGATAGGTAGGGATGTTTTTACTACTGGGCATCTTCCTTTTTCTTTTAGCTAACTGCAGGCCAATTAATGATGCAACTGCAGATTTCCCTGATGCTATTGATTGCCTGTCTGTTCTGTCCCAAGCACTATTGAGTGGTTTATATGCCATTGCTGACTTCTACATAAACTGTTCAAGTTGTTTTATTATTTCTGCTTTGCAAAGGAGAAAATTTAGGACAAAGTTATGTGTTAAGAGGTTGTTTAACTTGCCCAAGATCTCACAGAAAGTGGTGGAGTCAGGATTCTTTTCCCTGGTTATCTAGTTCCCAAGCCTATACCATTTTTGCTCCCTCATGCCTCTGTGTACATGCGCATATTTGCGTGTGTGTATGCACACACGCACACCTTTTCTATCTTACATTGGTATAGTATCTTTTGCTGCTTTTTCAGTTTAAAGTTGTGACTTGGTATGAGCCATGTAGGCTGTTTGTGCCCTTTTTGTCAATCAACTGTCATTTAATGGCCATTCTATAATTTTTAAAATAATACACAAGTGGCCTTCTCTGCTTGTATTAGTGGACCTGGGACACAGAAGTAATGTTCTTTGCTAAGAGATCTGGTGGGGTGCTGGCACTGGTGGTGCGTGACCTCCTCCTGATGTCTCTCTGTCCTTCTGCAGAAGTCCATCCACTACTGGGTGTGAAGGGGGATGGCAAATCCAAGAAGAAGCAAGCAGGCCGGCCTAAAGGATCAAAAGGTAAAGAGAAAGATTCTCCATTTAAACCGAAACTCTACAAAGGGGACAGAGGTTTACCTCTGGAAGGATCAACGAAGGGTAAAGTGCAGGCGGAACTCAGCCAGCCCTTGACAGGTAAGGACACATTGGGAGCACTGTCTGGCTTGCTTTGTGGCCTTGCTTTGTACAGCCCCTGACCTCCTTTAACTGCAGCATTTTTTTCCTTCCCTCCTATTTTCCCAGCAGCAGATAATCTCTGTATTTTAAGCAGCTAAGGGCAGGCTAATCAGAATTGGCTTAATTCAATGGCTGTTAACCTTGGGTCTATAAATAGATTTCATGGGGCCGGCCTGCTTCCCCCTAATATCATTTGTAAAATATGTGATTGTTTTTCTGAAGAAGATTCCCATAGCTTTCATCAGATTTCTATTGGGATATCCATGACCTTAAAATTTCAGAACCCCTGGTCGAATTCACTTCTTCCTGTGCATTTGCTCTAGGCTTTTTGTTGATGGAGGTTTTGTTTTTGGTGGTGGTGGTTTTTGCTTCAAGTTCAAGTGCCATAGGCAGAAACATCAGCCTCTTTTATATGGCCCCTGACTATTGTACTGTAGTGTCTTTTCTCTTTCCATATTGTTCGAATCCCCTAAGAGGTAGTTTTCTTTCTCCCAGTGACCTAGAAGAAACAATGAAATTGTTAGTAGTAGCAACATGTTAAGGAAGAAAATTAGGCTTTTGGGTTTTTCTTCCCAGTATCTGGAAGCAATTACCAAAAACACAGAAACTATACTGTCTATGTAGCTTCTTAACAACTCAGTTTTAAAAAACTTAATATTTGGGTTTTCTCACTTTTGCATCGAGGAGGAATTTTTATTGGGAGATGAAAACCAATTCAGTTTCCTATCTAATACTTGTGAACTTAGGCTAAATGGTCTTTTGTTGAGAAAATACTTCCGTTTCTATTGAAGCACTGTTGAGATTTGGAAGTTTGTTTCATATGTAAATGCTGCTTTAATTGATAAAATAGTCTCAATATTCTGCTTCTCACTGAGCAGGCTGCAGGCAAGATTCATGAAATGTCAGTGGTTATATTCAAGTTTTTTCTCTGCTGCTTTACAATTTTAATCTAAATATGTTAATTCAAATATAAACATTAGAGTGTAAAATAGTCCCTTGTTTAATTTATACCTTATGTCAGTTAATCATTATTTATGAACATGAAGTTTCTTCTGCAGAGGAGCTCAAAACAGACTCAGTTTGTTGCTGTTTTGAATATTCTACCCTAAGTTTGCTACATTTAGACTAGTTTTTCATATGCCAACACAATACACTGAACTCCATATTTTTTCCCCAGTATTTATGGTATTTTACTGATAATCAGTTACCGGTCATACATTCAGTCCTCCTAAGACTGTGTCTGTCCATATTGTAAAACAGCCCAGAACAGTTATATGGGCCTTGCCAACAAAGACTGCGGATCTGTTGTTGACTAAACTTAAATAGAGATAATCTGCCATGGCCTGCTTCATGTGTAACCTGATGACATGCAGAAGAAACACAATTTAAAATTTAAATAGATTTCCCTGGCCCAAAGAGCTCAGATGCTTTTAGGGTGATTTAAAATGTTGCCTAATATATTCAATTAATTAAAACCCTTTAGGATATTCAATCTCTCAACTTCTTTAAAACTTATCTATAATTAATCTTGTGCTTTTCAATAAAAAGTATGTGGTAAAATTTTTTTTTAAATTTTAAACTCACTTTTTCCTCAATAATACAATGACTTCATCTTTGAATTATAATTGAGGTAGTCACTAACAGTAACTCAGTGTCTAAATGAGAGTCAAAATAAAAATTTACTCAGTCCCAAAGGAATGGACCTTTGTATTCCCTAAAATCCTCTACTATGAAGTATGTATGTTGATATTATTACCTTAGCAACAGAGGAAGGTTTTTTTTTTTAAAGAAGGAAAGAAAACCACAGAAAAAAATAAAAGCAAAAGAGAGAAACAAACAACAAAAGAACCACAAAACAATACTAATATAGGCTTTCAAAAACAAGATGATAGGAATTTAACAATGATTGTTGTATTGCATATTATTATCTTAAAAAGAGTTGCTTAGATTACCAGATATAGACATGCAAAACTGATCTAATTGTATGAGTATTAACTGTTCTTTTCCAAGAACTAATAGAATTAGTAGTATAATCATCTTAGCTGTCTCACGTCTATATATACAAATCTATATTTTTCCTTTTCATTTCCTTCTTTTCTCCTTTCATCTGTCCCAATTATTTTTCCCCTTTGAGCAGTTTCTTACTCTTTCACATTTTTTATTGTATTTGAATATTTAGTCTTTCAGTTTCTAACACTAGGGAGATAATGTGGTATTTACACATGGGAGTGTGATTTATTTCACTTATGAGTATGGTCTCAAGTCACATCCATTTACCTATAAAAGCCTCAATTTGATCCTTCTTTATAGCTGAGTAGTACTCCATTGTATAAAAATGCAATAAAGATTTTTGCAATAAAAATCTAAACTATATATGGGATGCATATTTTAGTATTTATGTAAGTCAGGATTTTTAAAGCCCCTTCTAGTAAAAGTAGACACTACTATCAATGACCTGTTAGAAGATTATCCACTGTCACTTTGTTGACAAAGTTAAGTGATGTACTGACTCACTAAAGGCCGGAGCTCATGTCTTGGAATAGCAGAGTGCTTCAGACTGGACTCCTGTTTTCTAATTGCTTTTGTTAGGGTTGAAGTAGGTCACCCTTAAGTGGAGGCAACCGTTTTAATAGCTTTGTGGGTATAAGGACAGGAAGAGCCTTTCCCAGAGTGATGAGACACTTAGTAATACAGAGGCAGAACAACTGCATAGGTCACTGCAGACGTTTGCCCAGCTCCTCATGACTGCATGAGTTGAATACTTCCCTGTGTAATCTGTCTGACCTTCTTGTTTTCTTTCTTTCATCTTCTTTCCCTGACTTTTTGCTGAATAGAACTTTCCAGAACAGAGATGGCCACTTTGAACCTCAGAACACTGAGGAATGGGATTGTTTAAAACAAAACAACCTCAACAGCGGCTTAAAGCATGGTTCCAAGACCATCAGAAGGGCCGCATGTAGCTTTACTGACTAGCCACAGTGTAGTTTGGAACTTTGTGAAGCCTGCAGGTTTGGGAGAGAGTGGTGACACTGGCTGTCCCAAACAGCTTCACCAGAAGCCTCAGTTTTAGGACAAGCATGCGTACCTTTTGTGTGGACTTCCTGGGGTGAGGAGGGCTCCCTCCAGCACTGTGGCTGTCTTGGAGGCCATCCAGGAGGCAAAGGCTGATCAGCACCCGGCCCTCCAAGGCTACTAAGGGATATTCTGGCATGTGGATCTCGTATTCCACACCGTGGAGATTTTTAGTCAAAAGCAGAATACAGTTATTATAGTTTTTTCACCAGATATTAAGAAATGAAGCCTGATTCAGGATGCCTAGAGTGCAACCACCTTCAGTAATTAATTCATTCTGAGGAGTATGTTGTAGATTCAAGGTTTTGTGGACCTCCCTTTAAACTAGATAGCTTTGGCATTAGAGCCTAATTGTTTGAAAATGGTATTATAGCTATTGGTTGTGTTATTACCAAAGGGTTGAATGACAGCTGTGTGTTAATGTCTGCAACTGGCGAGTTACAGCAAAACCCATTTCATAAACTTGGTTTAACCTTAACAAAGCTGCCATAATCTTTTGTATGTTGTGACTAGAGATTGATTTTACATTCCAAGAGAAAAATAGAAGACAAATAGATCACCGTATAAGTAATCTGGAGATATGGGAAAGTCTTTCCTATGAAAAGCACTTCTCAGTCCCAAAGGTGTGGCTTGTCTTATAGATAGTCTGAAGGCCTCATGGGATGGTGGGCATGAAGGGATCAGTGTGAACCTGGGTCTGGGGGTGATGAAGGCTGAAGTGAGCAGGGGTGCCTCATCTGGCGACAGATAGATACCATGCAAATTTGCCTGCCTTGTGCTGCTTACATAACTACCTGGTGTTGGCCTACCACCCTGGGGCTTTGAGCCACTACATGGCATTACTGGACCCATGATTATTTTAAATGCTTGGTAGTGAGTGAGGTGTTCCTCCCTCCTGCCCTCCTTCCCTCGCTGCATTCTTCCCTTCTCCCTTTCTCCCTTCATTTCTTCCTTCTTCTTAAACAGCTCTTGAAGGCTAATTTATGAATTTCTGCTGAAATGAATCAATCAAGTATTCTTTCTTATTCAGTGTGACTGTATTAGCTGACCAAGGTAGAGCATGGAAGTTATGATCCAGTGTTTCCTTAGAATCTAAGGGCCAACCTAAATCAGGCTTCTGTTGGGAGGTACCAAAGATAGCTGTCATCTTAAACTGAATTTCCTAATAATGTGTTATGGAAATTTCTTTTATGTTGCAACTAAATAACGTGTTTCCTTGGGGCAGTTGCAGGTCTTCTGGGTTGCTATTTCCATGTATATTAGCTCACTCATAATAGTGCTTGCTGTGGTTTTAGTGTGTTGGCTAACACTTAAATATACAGTATCTTTGCATGTATGTGTGCATACATGGATGTCCATTCACAACAATGAGGATGAACTGCTCAGATAATTAGGTACTCATTAGTCATCTTGAGTGCTGATTATTAAGGCTATTGGTTTATGGTCAAACCACTTTCTCCTGAGCTTGGTGTGGTGGCACCTGCTTATAGTCCTAGCACTTGGGAGACTGAGGCAGGAGAATGGTGAGTTTGTACTATGTAATGGTGAAAGTGAGACCCAGTCTGAAAAAAACATATAAAAACAAACAACCGAACTACTTTTTCCATCATGATTTAGGCTCAGAATTGCAATGTCGTGTTCAGTTTTTAACTGTTAAAACTAAGTCAGGATACTTAGGGGAACGATCAGTGAGACCAGAGGCTGGAGTGTATTCTTTTACCTGAAGTACTTTTTAAAAAAATCAATTTAGGAAGTTTATTACTATGTTTTGCATTGGTTATAATCTGAAAAACAGAAGCCAAATGGTTTTTTTTTTAACCTCAGTGAACTATAAAACGTTCAAATTTGATTTTTACCAATGTAGTGTTTGGTGGACTTTGTACCTTGCCCTCATTTCAGACTGTTCTCCGGAAAATGTGAATTGCCCATTTTTATTTGTAGTGAAACTTTAAAAATCAGGTTCAGAGCAGTTTCATAACTTGAGCAATTATTTTGTCACTATTTTATGTTCAAGTAGCATGTTATTCCTCATTCCAAGTGACATCTAGCAGCATTTTCTTCACCTTGTTCTCTTTTTACACTTCCTAGTTAATATTCCACAGCAGCTCACTTAAGGATGTCCCTCAGAGGTTGAACAGCTTCTATGGAATAACCAGGGAAGTGGTCATTTGATTCTGTTATTCAGGGTTTTATTTATGGATCAGTTGTTGATGTACAGAAAGGTGGGCAATGACTTTCATTAACATTTCACCTTATTTGGGATTCTAGAATGAACGGATATCACTTAAGGAACTTGGAAGGGGTTTCTTGCTCAGTTCATTGTTTAGGACTAGTATAATATATGAAAGGTTTGGCACCCTAGAATTTCCTTCCTTCTGTTTGTTACTCTTTTTAGATTGTTAAACGTCATTTGTTAAATACCTTAGAGAATGGTTAGTAGTTTAGCAAATGTGTCACCATTTTGTAACCACCCCTCCAACCTTTGGGGCAGATCTGAGAAAAGTATTGAGGTGGGGATTTGAGACTTGGATTATTTGTTGATTTAGTGAGAGGCAATTGGAAATTAGAGTTGGTTAAAACTTTTTCTTGAAAGAAGAAATTTTTGACCATGTATGTTTGTGTTGTATCATCCAGATCTGTGTATGTTTCTATTCTTAGAAGTAACTGGTCCAAAGTGATGCTAAAAGAAATCTTTTTTTTTTTTTTTTTTTTTGTCTGTTCTCTTAGCAGGAGGAGCAATCTCAGAACTGTTATGAAGGCCTTGAAGCTCTTCGTTCTTCCCCACCATACCATCAGGTGGTCTCTGGACAGTGTGGTCAGTCATTTGAGATTGACTTTAATTTAAAACAAAGGCCTGTGCCTCCCACCCAGGCGGTGGGAGGAGTGAATTTTATGATTGAATGAAGAAGTGAATTATGAAAGAAATGCATATGTCCCTGATCTTCCCTTTCAAGCATAAGTCCAAATAGGCTCTCAGGAATGAGGATTTGTAAAGACATCAAATAGGAGATTGACTCATTTATACTTTAACACTTGGTTTTGTTGCTGGCAGAAAGCTACCTGTATTTGCTCATTTAACTCTTGTACCCAGCATCATTTTGACATGTCATTTCCTATCTCCTGTTTGCCTTCTCTCCTCGATGCATGTCCTCAAGTGACTTGTTCTAATCTCTGATTTTGCTACCAGTGTTCTAGGAAAACTTCTGTTGCATATTCTCTTTCTTTGATTTTTAAACTTACCTTCTCCCAGATACCTCCTGTATCTCCCAGATAGCTCCATACTGTATAAAACGGTGGGCAGAAAAAAGTGCTTGAAAGATTTCACATATGCAGAAAAAGAAGATAAGAAGGCTCCCTCTCCCTGTCATACTACATTTTGCTCAACAAGCTGGACTGTAAGAGATTCAGTATTTTTCCTTGCATCGCATGTTTTCTTCCAGTGTTGATTCCGTCTCATTAATCATGGTTTTTGAAGATAACTAGTTTTATCCAACTCCAGCAAGTATCATCAGCAGTTTTTATTACTTTACCTGTGCTGACTTCTAGACTTGGAAACAAAGCAAGGTGTTTCTTAACAAGTTTCTTTTTCACTGGGCTGGGGGAACTTGTGCAAGTACTAAAATACCCCCACAATCAAAGCACGAACAACATAGTTTGAATCAAAGATCAAGGTAACATTTTTATCATTGCCTGTGGAAACCTGTTCCCATCAGTCATTATCGCTTTCTGTCCTGTGTCCATGCTCTTTTGTCGTACTGTATTTTCAGTCACTTCCTTTCTGTGAAAGGTTGCTTAGCTTTTATCTTTTCTTTTTTTTTTTTTTTTTTTTTTTTTTTTTTTTTTTTTTTTTTTTTTTTTTTTTTTTTTTTTTTTTTTTTTTTTTTTTTTTTTTTTTTTTTTTTTTTTTTTTTTTTTGGTTTTGCTGTTCTTTAAATAAAAAAGTAGCAGATTGGATGAATGTGTGCATTAGGTGTTTAAAATTTTCTGAAAATCCAGAGTCAGGAAACCAACTGTGGAAAGAGCTTTGTAGCTGCTTTGAGTAGTTTTTAGCTGATCAAAAGTGCTTATCTTGGATTATCATTTTCTCAGTATTTTTAAAGGGGAGTTTCAATGCTGTGCTTATTGTGAAATCTGTCGGTTGGTGGATGCTCCTTTAGGTAGCCAAACATGTTGATTGCTTTTTAGATTGTAAGCTAGAAATCAAAGGAGAATATGTCAATAAGAGTCTTTCTGTCCCAGGCCATCTTTCATAACACACAGGCGCACGCACACAATCAGAAGCTAGAGAAAGCTCTCCCGGAGTTAGTTGCATAACTTTCTCCATTTTTAGTTGCCATTGCAGCTTCCTAAGCAGTCATTTTGTGAATTTCGTGTGAGTTAGACCAGTGGCTGAGGTCGGTAGATGGCTCTCTGGATGTGTTTCTGTTTTGCAGGCACTGTTCCCATTGCAGTCCTCGGCACTGTGGACCACAGTCCTGTGCAGCTGTGACCACAGGGTTTCTGCCTGACTGCTGTGTGGGAAGTGGCTGGTTTCTTCCACTGTACATTTGAGTGTTCATGCTATGTCCAGCTCCTCAACTGGCTACTGAAGAAATCAGCGTAAACCCTGTCAGATTGTCTCTGGCAGCAGCTCCTGATAGTTATTTCTGCTCTGGGAATGTTTTTTTCTGCTCCTAAAACCTTCTATCTCTTCATTTCTTCGTTTGTGTAATATATGTATATTCACTTTTTCACCTTTCTCATTTCCCCAGCTGCCATTTTGTTTTTTTTAAATGTTCTGTAGTTTTGTACAAGATGAGACTTAGCCTTGGGTATTTCTTGCTGAAGCTTTAATGCTTTGTAAATAAAATCGGATGTTTATTAAAAGAACAGTGTAGATGTTTGTTTGTAAAAACTGATCACTTCTGAAACTCACCAACCATGGAAAATGCAGCTTATTGAACTGACATTAGATCTTTCTTTGTGGGAATGCAGAACTGAAAGGGGTAGGGGGTGGTCAGAGTGTCTAGATTTCTGCTTCTAGACAGTATTTTAAGTAAATGATTTGAATCAAAAGTTGGTACTAATCAAAAGATCATCCAAGAGTGATGTCTCTTTAGATTCTTCAGTATAAACTTGTGTAATTAAAGAGACTGTAGTGCAGGGCATTCCAGAGGTTATAAAAATGCCTGTCGGGGGGATCGTTCTTCATCTAAAAACAGTAAAAACTAGTCTTTTATTTTGTCTAGACTGAATTAGCTTTAAAGCCCATTGAATACTCATTGTCTCCTAAAGAATAAGGTACTTCACAAAATTTATTGGTTTGATTTTAACCGATGCCAAAAATGAGTGTCTGCTTACAGATTTTTGTCACATGACTGAGAACCTGTCTTTGACATCATAGCTACTTCATAGCAACCTCACTGACCTAAGCAGACAGGATTCTCTGTTCTGTGGGGGAGAGGGCACAGGCTGAGAGTCAGGGGCATTGTACTTCCTCCCATCCAGCAGATGTCTTCAGTTCTCTTGGGAAAGAAGAATATTTGCAGCAGGGAGAGGAGCTGCCTCTGATGTAGCCTCTCTTGCTAATCTGAATGGGTGTCATGGCTCTTGTCTTTGTGAATTTTCACTTCTTTTTAAAATTCCTTACACACAGTGTTTGACACTTTATAAAGTGTTTTCATGTACACTGTATCATTTGATGCTCAAGGTGACCTTTCTAAAAAATGCAAGGTCTTCACTTACAAAGGAGGAAATAGAAATTCAGGAAGTCACTTATCTTCCAATCTGGAATTAATCATTTTTATAGGAGGCTTAGGAACATTACCAGTAAATATGGTGTTGAATTTAATTCAAGTTACATTCCATTTTTTATATAGAAATGTTTGTTTTCTTATTTGATCACATGTAACTTGGAATTTTGAAACCCTTCATTTGGATGCCACAATTTGAAGGGAAGGGAAAAGGGTAAGGAAGAGTGTAACCTCACCATACTCTTGGGCTAATTTGGAAAGTTTCTTCTGCTTCTGAATTCTTTTCATCTTTTCTTCTCAAGAGGTGGCTTTAAATTCATTAAGAGGCTATGAAAAGAATATACATAGTAAAACAACCATTGATTCTTTTTGCTTTCTGCCTTTTTTTTAATAAGAACTGGAGCTTCCTGTGAATAAGAACTTTAGTGTACTTGGTAGCATTGTTTTATTGATGATGCACACATCTCTCATTGGAGGAGGTAAGCAGTGACACTGGAGGACTAAGTAGGAATACTCGGAGAGTGCTGAGAAAGGTGGTACATGCCCACCAGACATGAAGACTTTGGTTGCAAGTTTCATCGCCGGGAACCTGGTGTTGTCTGTCTACTTGCCTTTGGTCGCATCTTCACCTAAAACTCTGGCCATCCCAAAGAAGCTGCAAGAAGCTGTAGGGAAAGTTATTGTCAATGCCACAACCTGTACTGTCACCTGTGGCCTTGGCTATAAGGAGGAGACCATCTGTGAGGTGGGCCCCGATGGGGTGAGGAGGAATTGTGTGTCCCAGCGCTTGGAGTGTCTGACCAATTGGATCTGTGGAATGCTGCATTTCACTGTTCTTGTTGGGAAAGAGTTTGAGCTTAGCTGTCTCAGCTCAGACATCCTGGAGATTGGAAAGGAAGCATTCCGCTTCACCTGGAGGCTTGCTCGGGGTATCATCTCAACAAACGATGAAGTCTTCAAACCCTTCCGAGCCAACTCCCATTTGGTGAGGTTCAGACCTGCTCGGGAGTATGACTCTGGGACATATCGCTGTGATGTGCAACTGCTCAAAAACTTGAGACTGGTCAAGAGGCTGTACTTTGGACTCAGGGTACTTCCTCCAAAGCTGGTGAACCTGAATTTTTATCAGTCTCTTACTGAGGAGCAGAAGTTAGTAGATGAGGGCTTGGAAGTTAATCTGGACAACTATTCCAAGCCTCACCACCCCAAGTGGCAAAAGAAAGTGGCATCGGCCTTAGGGGTAGGAATTGTAGGTGGAGCGATTGGTGGTATGCTGGTGAGCATCGCCCTCTGCAGGGTGTTGAGGGAGACCTACAGCAGTGACAACCTCAAGAGCTTACAGTCCTTGTTCCTGAGGGACTGGCTGCCCCAGAAGCCAGGCTAGCTTTCTAGCAAGTGTTTTGGCTGCCTGATAGTGGATTGTTCAAAAGACTACCTGAGGGTTGGGGAGGTGTAGCCTCATGGTAGCCCTGGCAACAGTCTCTAGCTTCTTTGTGTCCTGGATGGATCGCTTTCTGATTTCCCTATTGCTTGGTGCTCTAGCCTTGCCTATTTACTGGGAAGAGAGCTATCTTTCAAGCTTACGTTTATCTCCTACCCCTTATAATTTGTGTGCCTCCCACCTCCATTTCCCTCTTCTGGGCAGTATATTTATATAGAAGGATGTAATAATAGCTTTTCTAGTGAAAACTAGAAAACTTTCCCTCTTCAATAAAAATAATTCACAATAGCTATGGGGAAACCTAACCTTTTTCTTTTCTTGCTCTTTATCTTACAATTTCTTGTATTTGTTTACACTGTCCCATAACCAGTCTGGCTTTCATTTTCCTTGGGTTTCTTCAACTAGACATTGGGCAACTTGTCTGCTTTGTGCAAGGCATGTGCCCATATGTGGCAGAGGCTGTCGTAAGGACACCTGACTCAGGTATGTAATAGCCAGTCACTGAATGAATTGTTTGCTTTTCCTGTCCTCCCCAGGTGAATCCTCTGTATTTACTGTTAAATTGAATTTCCCGTCAAAACCCAAGATCCTTCACCCAATCTGAAACAGTCCACTGGCTTGCTCCCTCCTGCTTTTCTTTTCACCCTTTCAGTGTCTTGAAGTTTCTTTGCCTGGGAAGGTCAGGTGTATTGGTTTCTTGTAGCAGCCAAGGCCCCCAAGGAGGACTAGTTCCTTCATTCCTCCGTGGGCAATCCTGTCTTAAGATCCTTGGCAGCCATTCAGACTGTGTCTGAATAATTGGCTTATGGAGCCATGGGGGGAAAGCTCTTGGCCGCCAGCAGAGCTAATTCTGCTGGGAGCGACAGTGTTTCTTCTCTCGCCTCCGTCTAGCTCAGGAGGGATAACAGAAACCAAAGACCAGTAGTTCTATTCTGCCACTCTGTGTCCGAATTACCTGGATGACTTGTTGAAAACCAGATTCCTGAGCCCCAACCCTGAAGATGCCAATTCAGTTTCCACTGTGGTCCAAGGAATTCTATTGTTCACTTTTAACTTTAAAAAATTTCAAACCAAAAAATAAATAAATAAATAAATTTCAAACCCAGAGAAGTTGAAAGGTCTAGTGACCACCCACAGGCCCGTTGGTAAGACCCCTTTGTATTTTTTCAATTATCTTTCTTTTTTTTTTTTGAGGCAGGGTCGCACTATGTAGCTCAGGCCGGCCTTGCGCTCGCGTTGTAGCCCAAGCGGGCCTCGAACTCACAACGCTCCGCCTACCTCAGCCTCCCGAGTGCTGGGATTAAAGGCGTGCGCCACCACGCCCGGCTTATCTTTCTAAATATGTATTGATTTTGCTACATCATTGAAAGCTAGTCACAGACATTGTGATCCTTAATTTTTTTGTTTGTTTGTTTGTTTTGCAGTGTTGGGGGTTGAACCCAAGGCTTTTGTACTAAGTGAAATCCTCAGGCCTTTTTACTTATTTTTGGTTGTTTGTTGTTTGTTTTTTGTTTTTGAGACAAGGTCTCCCAGGCTGGGCTTGAACTTGGACTCCTGATTCAGCCTCCCATCACATATGTCCTAATAGGAATGTTCTCCTATATAACAGGACCTTTTATCGCAGCTAAAAGATGCACAACTCTCAATCTTACGTAGAGCTTGTATCCAGTTTCCCCAGTTTTCAAACTTTTAAAGCTTACTTATTGGCAGTACTACAGAGCCTTCATACTAAGCTAAATTACCAGCCCCTTTTTATTTTCATTGGTTTATTGATTGACAGCTTAAATAGCTAAATTGCCCAGGCTGGGCGTAGACTTGTGATCCTCTTGCCTCAGCTTCCCTGAGTGCTGAGATTACAGGTGTGCATCACTCTGTACAACTTGATTTAATTTTTGATGCAAGATGAAAAGTTCATATATTGCCTTCCATTTTTCCTCTTAACACTTACTTTTAACAGACCTTTTGCATTATGTTTATTTCTCACAACTTTGTTTTGTTGAAGTGTTTGACTGTCTTAAATGGATGGCATCCTACAATCTAGATCTGTCATTTCCTATAATTAGATTCCTGAGAAATGAATCACAAGCATCTTTGACAGCAGCCCTAGCTAGATCTATACTACCCTATCAGAAAGCATGTAATATGCAGTGGACCCACTATTGATATGCTGCATATATAGAGATCATGAGTTCAGAGCATCTTTGTCTTTTAAAAAGTTTTAGAGGCAGCTCTGATACATAGCTACAGTTGAGAACCAAAAGCTTAGGCCCATGCATAGAGAGTTGTCTTTAATATTACTGTTATTTTGAAAAGATCTTTAACTTTACAGACTCTTGTTCCCCACTCTGTCCACCTCAGAGGGGATAGGTTTCAGAAGTCCTGATTCTGAAGGCCTCATTGTTGAAACAAGTGATCGTGAGGGCCAGTGAGACCCTGGGAGGAAAACTGCTTTGTAAACTGACATAGCTGAGTTTGGGAAAGTTGTTAACGATGCCCTTAACTTCACCACTGGACAGTTTGCTGAAGATGCCCTTGAAACAATATCATACTTGAGATGTAATGAACTCAGTATTACACTGCTGAGCTATACTGCTTCCCATTTTGCAGATGGGGACCCTGAAACCTAATAAGAGGTAAATAACTTCTACCATTCCCGTTGCAAGCTGACCATCGAGTATGGGATGCACTCTTGCACCACTTTTTTAATAACCTCTGTTTTTGAACTTTGACTTAGGATGTGAAGGGGTTGAGCAGGCAAGAGAGCAAAAGGCCTCCAGGTAGGTTGGTGAAGAAACAAAACCCAGTTCAGTTCATGGAGTGCTGTGCATATAATCTGCCTCTGAAAAGCTGACTGGGCTAGAATTTGGGTTCCACAGTGGGTGGTGCTCCCAGCACCTGCTTTGGGCGCCAAGTGGAAGGGGTGACCCCACGGTGGCATCACACTAGTGTCTGTCTGGGCCCCTTCTCATGCTTAACAGGCCCTGGGTGGGATGCTAAGCACTGAGTAGAGGCTCTGCTCACCTTCATTTCCCTCTTCCTCAGAAATCCTGTGGGAGCTAGTCTGGTGCCCCATACACTTTGCACGGAAAACATCAAACCCAGGGCTGCCTGAGAGTATCCCTGCACATGCGTCACCTGGTGCGGAAGTTTGGCCAATGGTGGTTTGTGTGGGAAAGTGCCGAGGCTGGCACCGAGCAGTAATTCCAGCGCTTTGACTGCATAGACTAGAGATGAGTTCTTACCAGCAGGAGGTCACTAATCTCTGTAGGGGGAGAAGATCCTCCTCTGGAACCCTTGAGTCTACACCTCTAATGTCTTAAGAATCAGGAATGTTGAAGCAGTTCTATGACTCTATAATTGTTTGCTGCCACTGTGTTAGGTAGAGGCTGCCCAGCCTAGCAGAAGGCGCACTGTGCTCCATGCCCTGCCTGAGTCTGCCGACCTTATGAATCTTCCGCCCCAGGAACAAGTGCAGGTATGTAGAGTGTGTGCTGTAGCTTCATGAGAGGAGACCACACGAAGGGGGAAAGCATTAGATAGAGGGTCACTGAGCAGCACGAGGAGGTGCCTTTCAGTGCAGGTGAGAAAACAGCTGCTGGCAACCACCTCAGCAGGTTGAGAAATTATCTTTATTTAAGAACTGCCCGCTACTAGAGTCAATAAATAGCTACCATTACAAGAAGTACAAGAGCAAAATCGGGCAAGTGGAGTGGCTCTGTTTGAACAGAATCCTTCAAGTCAGTGGTCTGCAAAGGCCTAGCGTTTGCCACGCCCTGAGCAGGTCTCAACGTGGGTGGTGAGTTGGTATCTTGGGTCATGACAGGATGTATCTCATCTAAGGGCACAAAATGCCTTAGGCCTCTGAGGCTCCTGGGGCTCTGGGCAAAGCCATCTGACCCTTTTTGTTTCTCTTCAGTTGTCCCTTATACCCTGCCTTCCCAAAGCCTATGGCCATAAGTACAAGGCTTTGGGGCACCCCTACCCCAGCAGATGCCTGTTTCTGCAGAACTCTTCAAGCTCCTTAGAAAAATGCCCTCTGATCCCACCTACTCCTCTTCCACCCAGGTTCAGTCTGAGCTAGGGAAACAGCACCACACCTGTGCCGGTGACAGGTGTGAGGGTACTGCTGTCACCCCTAACAGAAGCCCCACTGGCAGTCTCAGTTTGGCAGGGGAAAGAGATTTGGGGAGTCAAGCATCATTCCCTTACCTTTCAGGCTCTTGCCCTGAGTGCAGGTGGATGGCTCTTGGGACTGCCCAGGGGCAGTGCCCACTGGGGAAGGCACTGGGTGGTAACCGCAATCCCTGGGGTGAGCCTTCCCCCTTTATGGCTTCCTCTAAGGTGCAGGGACCACAACAGATGGCTTCTCCAGGATTTCATGTGTTCAACACTTGATTCTAAGAATCTCCCACCCCCTCACTTTACAACTTCCTGTGGCCCAGACCCCTCAGTGACACAAAACTTCCTAAAGGTCCCTAGACAAGAGGCTGCTGAACTCATCCAGGGTCTCATTGCAGAAACTTTCCCTGACATCTAATTCCGGTCTCTTGTTGTTACTTTATCAAATAAAGAAGATAGGTCCCCTCGCTTGCCCCCATGGCCTGCCAGTCCCTGACACCATCTGTGTTAGTCCTGCCCTGAATGAAAGTAGAAACAACCTTGAAGGCCTGGAGACTCCTGGAGAGAGCCGTCCTCCCCTAAACTATAACAACCCAGTAGCTAAGCCTGGAGCTAGCACCAGGGCGTGCAGATGGGCACCCGTCTCCCTGGCCCTGCACGGGTGTCTGCTAGCTGACTGTCCCGTCTTCTGGGCATTCACTGGCCACTACACTGTTGGGCAAAGTACTCGTTTGTGGTTGTCTCCCTTGTCGCCTGCTCTGGGGCTTGGCGTGGAAAATCTGGAACTGAGTCATGACTCCAGGGACAGGGGCTGAACCTCCCTTAGCTCCCTCAGCCCATCTCAGCAGAGAAGACAAATCAGCAGACCCTCAGGCAGGAAGAGACATAGAAACTGTATAGTCTAGTTTGCTGCTCCAAGCGAGCACATGTCCAAGCCACCCCGGCAAGAGGTTTTGCAAGCGTGCATGTCGTTAAATCATCTATTGTCTTATCAAACCTATCTGGAATCTCAGGCTGCAGGATCATCTGCCTTTAGTATAGTTCTACATCTCCAAACAAATTCTACCTGCACAGTGGTCAGAGTTTCCTGGGTAAATGTGTGCCCTGGGTCTCCCAGCAGATCTGCCTTCCTCTTCCTCATGGACCTCATTAGAAGGAAGTACTTGCCCTTATTTTTTCAAGCAAGCTTAGGTCCTGTGCCAAGCCAGATCATCCCCCAGTCCAGCAACTAGACACCTGTGCTCTGCCTCCCTGCTGAAGCTGAGGAGTGAGGCAAGAATCAGACAAAGCTTAGAAGCTGGCTTTCTTTCACTGTCCCCTTTCCAATAGCTGGGCATAGGTCAGATCCCAGCCAGCAGGGGACAGAGAGATGCTAGGCCATCTGGAGTCCCTGCAAAGGAGAATGGCCAGAAACCTAGCCTCTGCACCCTCATGTGTTGGGGTGGTGAGCAGGGCAGGGGACCCAGGGAGGGTGGGATTTGGAGTAGAGGAAAAGGTGTGTGAGCTTACATTTTTAAAAAATTGTAGTGGGTGAACATCAACATAAACCTGCCCAAGAAAATGGAGCAGAATTTAGAAGTTTAAAAACCATAACAAAATAGAGCTCTAACTGTAAACTACAGAAAACAGGCTCAGGGTGCTTTAGGAGGCAGATGCCCTTCCAGATGCCTGTCCCATTGCTCCTGAACACGAGTAACCTGCTGTCACACAGTGCAGGCTTTGGGGATTCTGGTTGTACTGCCACTGTGGCCTCCATCTGGGTACTGTGTCCTTGCTTTGGCCTCTTTCTGCAGCAAGGATGAGGGAGACAGGGGCTTCAAGCCAGCACAGTACGTTGAGTTCCCAGAAGAAGCCAGGCTTAGAAGGCAAAGAGCACCTGGATGTCTCCAGGAATCTGCCTGCACTAGGAGCTAGGTCAGGCCAGGCTAATATGCACGATCATGAAGCTAAACCCTCGAGGATGCTCATGCCTCTGTGGCCTCAGTCACCTTCCCAGCCAGGCCAAGGCCAACCGGCACTACCTCTTTCCTCTGCATACACACAGCCTCGGACAGCCAGCTAAGAGACTCGGTTCTTCTCCCAGCCCTGCTGCTTACTGGCTGTGTGATCTGGAGGCATCCCTGACCCTCACTGGCCCTCCATTTCATCATCTGTGAAGCGCAGGCTGTGGACCAATCGAGCTCTCAGGCCTTTTCCAGCCCCAATGCTGTGACTGGCAGTGCACCCTGAGTTCAAGGTTGGCTGTCCCTTTATTAACCTCCTTTTCTTCTGGGAATGCGGAAGAGTGATCCAAGTAGTCTGAGTCTCGCCAGGCGATCCAGAGAATTCCTGGGAGCAGGGAGAGCTGTGCTGTTCCTTGCCCTCTCAGAAGCCTCCCAGCCTTAGGACGAGGAAGGACAGAGTGCATGTTGCACTGTGGCCTGCGGCTGGGCCTGCAGGTGGGGGAGGCAGAGGCAGAGCTGGAGGAAGGAGCTGTGCAGGATGGGTCTTGGTGGGGGGCTCCCCAAGACAAGCCCTTTAGTCACCCAGCCACCTAAAGTGGCTCTGTCACCCTTGGGGTGACGGGGTTGGGTTGGCAGTGTTGGCTGGGAGGGCAGTGTCACCTGGATGGTGACCAAACCTCAGGCCTGGGCAGGTGTCCCTTTTTACCAGGGGTCCCAGCCTCTCAACACTTTGCAACTCCCACCTGCAGCAGCCTGGAGTCTCATCCCTTCACCCCAAAGGAGCTTGGCATCGGGGTCCTGAATCTCAGCCACCAGGGCAGGCAGGGCTGCTCAGAGTCATGGAGGACAATGACAGGTCCCATCGTGCCACTCCTCGGGGGACCAGGAGAAGCTATGGTCCCAGGGTTTTCCCTCTCCTTGGTGGAAGGAGGTGGATGTTTATGCTTTGTTCCACTTCTTTAGCTTGTTCTGCCCAGTGTCCTGCTGGGTCCAGGACTCTACTGTCAGGTGGCAGAGCCACATGTGGCCTCAGTGCCATTTCCGCTGATTTGAGGAGGCATATGAAAACCCCTTTGCCCAATAGGCCTGTTCCTTCCATCCAGGACCCCAAGGGGCCCAGGCATTAGGCTCAGCATCATCATGGAAGTCACTGCCCAGTGCCTCAATTTAAAGAAAATATTCTCGTGTGGTCCTGTCCTGTGGCAGAATGTAAAACATCCTGCTTCCAACAAAAGGGTACAATTTAAAGCAGGTGTTTCAAACCAACCCCTCTCAGCACAGCATTGGGCCATCTTGGCATCAGGAAGGGGCCAGGGCCAGCTGGCTGTGTCCATGGGAGGTGGATGTCTGGCCGTGGTGCGGAGGGAGGGGCTCTGAGATCAGAGCTCCACGCAGCCTATGAAGAGGAGCATCACCATGGAGCGGGAGAAGATGGTGCTGGGATGTGGGGCCGGGCAGCCTGCTGCATTCTCCACCATCATGCTTGTGCCTGAAACCAGCAGCAGGAATGGGGGGGCCGAGTCAGTGCAGCCTGGGGCCACCCTGGCCCTGCCCTCAGGACAAGATATGGACCTTTCCCAAGACTGGAGGCCAGGTGCCAGCCTAGGATTATGGTGGTACCCTCAGCTCTATGCCTACACATTTGCCACGGCCTTGCCTGGTCTTTAAGCCTCTAACTGAACCTGGTCAAAGAGGTGGCCTCACTTCCCTGGCCCACGGGGGGAGAGGGAAAAGGTCAGTGGGATGGGCAAGTCTGGGTCCACACACTACTTTAGTGCCTGCTTGCCTTCTTTCCCTTTGGAATTTGGGCTGGAATTGTCTTGGGTGGTCTGGTTGGACCCTCATACCCCCAGGGATAAGGCGGGGAAGAGTCAGCACCTCCATTTCTCACGATGTGGACTTCTGCTGGAATCCCATCCCCTCCAGGCCCTGTGGTCCGAATCTGTACCAGAGCATGGCCAATATCTTCCAGCATGGGGATTTCTATCCAGTTCTTGCTGGTGAGATGCAGTGTGGGAGTCGGGTGTAAGTCATTCTGGTACAGCATCTGTGGAGAGATGTTCCTTACAGCAGGGAGGAGCCTTCCACTTGGCTCAGCTCTGGTCGCTGAGAAGAACCCACTAAGATCTGGCCTTCAAAGCCCTGCCTGCCATGCTTCCTTTGGTTTTGTAGACTCCTCAGGCTGGAAGGACTCATTCTAGCCCATTGGTGCTCCCTTACTCCATCTTCTCTTTCCTCAGGGACCCCGTTATGGTTTCTGGATGTCCCCCCAAAGCTTCATGCAGTCATGGGGGCTGGGCTTTTCAGAGATGGCTGGATCTAGAGTTTGTGATTGATTCATGATCCAATGCTGGGATTAAGGGTGTGAGTGCTACACCTGCCCTAGGGCAGGTAGCCTGCATACACTATAAGAGAGGAAAGAGACTTGTCTCCTCTTCTCCTTTCCTCTTGTTATTTTTTGGCCATGAACCTTTGCCCCACTGCCACGCCACCCTGTCTTGGAGTCAGCGGATTATCAACTGAAACCTCTACAGACTTCGAGCTAAATAAACCTTTCCCCCTTTAACTTTGGGCGTTGACTATTTTGTCTCAGCAATAAGAAAAGTAACTAAGATAGATGCCACCTGTCCATTTTTATAGTTTCTCCTACAAGCCACCATCTTCACTTTGGCCTCATGCAGATCTCTCTCGCTACGAATTGTAGCTCCGCTGTTCCTCACCTTATAGCCAGTGACTGCAGACTCATTTCGCAGAGCGACCACAGGGTCCCACTGGATGTTGAGGCTGGAGCTCGAAAAAGTCCAGGAGATGTTGCTGGGAGGTCGTCGAGGGGCTGCAGGGGAGGAAGAGTCAAAGAGACTTCTACACCATTCCCTGCACCCCCCCCCTCCCCTTAGCCAGCCCTTCCTGAGTGTCTGCCTACAGCAACTTCACGCAGAACATTGTGTCACCACTGCCTAAGAAAACAAAGCCCATAAAAATCCAAGGTTGGAAGAAAGACAGGCTGTGAATTCTATCCCCCTTTCTTCAGTCGGCTCATAGACTTGGCTTTGGCCCAGTCCAAAGCTGGTGGGCTATAGCATGCATCTCATCCTTGGTCAAAGTGGGATCCTGGAGACCCTACCCCATCACCCATCACCCATCGCACACAGACTCACGGGGCTTCATGGTCGTCGCATTGGTGGAAGGGCTGGCGGGCCCAGTGCCTGCCCGGTTGTAGGCCCGCACAGTCACATGGTACTTGGTGTTGGGGTGCAGACTGGTGACACAGGCAATGGTCTCCAGCCCTGCTGTCCTCACTCGGTCAGCAGCTGCTTCTTTGTCCCCAGCTTTCCAGTAGCGGATCTGAGGGGGTCAGGGCTGCCCTAGAGCCAGTGCCAAGGCCACGTTCCAGGGCTGCCCTGCCCCCAATCCCATTCAGTCTCTTTCCTGTTTACTGGAGTCCTATGACTCGGTCCTGGGTCTCAGAGCTTGAATGCTAGACCATGAGCACCTAGAGAGCTGGGCCACATAGGTGTGAGTCCCCAGAACTGGCAGCCTAGCAGGGCACCCAGTCTCAGGATATTGCTCAAGACATGGGTGAGCAGGGGTGGGCACAGGCTCAGCGTCACCATGGCCTGCTGGAGCCCAGTGTGTCACACTAATCGGGCTGGGGACAGAGGGGATTCCGCTAGGGATATGAAATGCATATTTGTGCTTGTAGAGTAGCACCCTGGCCCCTAGTAAGCTTCTAATGACTAACCAATAAATGCAAACCTATTTTAATAGTAGTTGTAATACTAACACCTCTTCCAAATCAAGGCGTAGTTTGGAGTTATCTTCTCCCTATGGATGCTGAGCTGTCTAAAGTCTGAACTGATTCTGCTGCTGGGAATCTACACCTTTACTTGGAGGCCCAACCTGAAGGTTCTCATTCAGGCAATGTTGCTTCTAGTTTTCCTCCTTTCCTGCCCCAATCCCTTGCAACTCTGCAGTCAGGAGCTGGCCCAGGACTTGGGCCAGGCCTGCCGGGCCCAGAGTTCCCTAAGGATAGGCTGGTCAGCAGGTAAACAGGATCATGCTGTCCTCTGCCCAGCCTGGAGGTGCCAGGCTGGGTGGGCCCTGGCATGAAAGGAGCAGGCCGTGTCCCTTCCCACGCCCACTTCTCCCAGGCCGCCCAGCTCCCAGCACTGGCTCTGCCAGGCATTTCCTTGCAGGCTGTCTACATATCTGTCCTCCCTGGGAGTCCTTGCGACATTTGTGTCCACAGTGCTGCAGGGACTGGATGCAGTTTGCCATCTCAGAGCCTGGGTGATTCCCGGAGGGATGACCAGGCTCCATCCAGCTCGTGCTCACCTCGTACCCCAGGAGGATCCCGTTCACGTCTTGCTGCACAGGTTCCCAGGTCACGTTCATCTCTGAGGATGAGACCCCCTTGGCCCAGACCTTGGCAGGGGCCACCCTGGGCTCTGGGGATTGATACAGAATGGGTTTGAATTCCCTGGGGCAGCCCTGTGTCTTACATTGCCCCAGCCAGACTGCATTTGCTTAGGATTTTGGAGGAAAGCCCTGAGGGGAGACAAGGTAGCCCCAGAAGTGAGGCCACCGCTGCTCCTGCACAGAGCTGGGATGCATGTAGCACCCCCACCCTCCACCTCTGTGGACAAGTGGCTGGGCACAAGGGTGGCCCGGCGCCCACCTTCCTCGGCAGAGTACACAATTGCTGTGAGGCTCTCGGGCCCATCCCCGCGCCGGTTGTAGCTGCGGATTTTGACCTCGAAGGGTGTGTAGGGCCGGATACTCTCGTTGCTGTAGACGAAGTACTGGGCATCGGCGCCAGGCACTCGGGCGGTCTGCCAGCTGCTGCTGCCCTGCCTGCGGAAGGACAGCAGGTAGCCGAAGCCGTCTCCATTCTGGTACTCCCGTGACATGGGCTGAGGGCAAGAGCGTGGCATGGGCGAGGGGTCGTGGGCACTTTCCCTGCCCATCCTCCGGCTCCACCCAACCTTCGCCAAGAGGGGCAGCCCCAGGATGCCTGTGCCCACTGTGGTTTTAGCTTAGCCTGCAGTGAATTTGGGAAAAGGGCAGCAAAAGAAAGGGGAAGAGGTAGTTGTCAGCTTTTAAGTCAGAGCAGTGCGGTGGTCCTTTCTGCACACTGATCAAATGGAGCACGAGTGGGGGGGAGGAGGAGGGGAACAAGGCCTGTCCCCACCGTGAAGCGAAGGCACATTTCTGCTTCTGACCCTGCTGGCTTACAGTCCAGTTGACGATGAGCTCTCCAGGGGCTCCACCTCCTCCACTGAGTCCTGAGGGTGCCACCGAAGGGACTGTCAGGGGCCAAGGGACATAGATGTGGCTAGTCAGTGGACAGCAAACAAACAAAAACCCTGAGCCTGCGGCTGTAGAGCATCCCGAGATGAGGCACTGGCCAGATACAACCTAGTCTTGCATGGACCCTGGGGTTAGACAGCCCTGAGATCAAATCCCATCTCTGCCACTTACTAGCTGTGTCTCCTTGGTTGAGTAACTTAACCTCTCTGCACCCCTGCTTCTCTTCCCCTTAAGATGAAGATAATGCTTCTTTAAAAGGCTGTCGTGAGAATGAAGTTGACTGGGAGAACTGTGTGCCTACAGTAGGTGCTGCATAAATGATGGTCCCCTTGGCTTAAACTGAAACACTGAAACCATCTCCAGTTTGCTTTAAATGAAGGGAAATAAATTACCCAGAACTGTAGTTGATAAAAAAAAGAAAGAAAGAAAGAGAAAAGAACAACCAAATAACAAAACAATAATCCCACTTCTTTTGGGCTCCCAGGATGTTTTATTACTATTTTTCTTTTTGGGGAAGATTTCATTTTCTTTTTGGGGAAGATTTCATTTGTCTCTAGTATAAACAGCTCTGTATTTGTTTTTCTGTATTTCTATATTAAAACAAGGGTGTATTTTTCAGTTCCTGCAGGTTGGCAGGGAGTAAGTTGGCTGGGGCTCTAAATATTCCTGCAGAAATGTTACTCGGTTCTGGTGATGACATCTTCAGGCCTTGTACTTTGCAAGGGTCACTTAAACCGATGCCATTTGATCCTGTAAAGTGGGCATCGTTAGCAGCCTTGCCTGTGCCCACACAGTTGATGCACAGCCCAGCTAGACTTTAAAGCCTGTCATCGTTCCTTTGAAGGATAATTATCTTTGGACTCATCAACTCCTGGGATGCTAGAATAAAGGAAGCCCCTCATCTCTGAGTTCTTCAGGCTTAAGGAAAGTGCCCCATCTGGAATTTCCTACTTAGGAGAAGGATGAGTTACAAATGTCCAGTGACTCCAGAAAAAGGCTGGAGAGCCATCCTGGAGCAGGGGACAGCATGGCAGAGGGTGACACGCCTCATACACGTCTGCGCTGAGGCCTGGGCGGGCAGGGGGAGGCAGCAGGGTCCTGATCCCAGGCTGTGGCCTGGGGCCCCCAGCTCCCACAGCCTGTGCCTGCCCCTCCTCCTGGTTCTCACCCCTACCTCCTGCCCCACTCTGGTTTGGACATCCATATGCCTTTCCTGATTATTCCTTCCTCCTGCTCCAAAGAATCCATCTAAACAAGGATGACACAACACACACACACACACACACACAAACACACACACACCACCTTCTAATAACTGAATTCTGTTGCACATGCTTGTCTAGAAGGACATCTCCCCACCTCCCAGGGTCCCAGGTTCAAGTCCAGGCTCTGCCAATGTGACCCTTCCCTTTTCCAAATTTTGGTTTTTCCAGTTTTAAAAATTAAACTTAAAAGATGAGCCACACCAGCTGTCAGGTTGGCTCCTGTTTTAACCGGTGGATTTGCCCCTGGCAGTTCATCCTTGCAGAGGCACCTGTCCCAACTGGGTGCCCTTTCCCGACTGCTTTGTTGGGACCCAAGGCCCGGCAAGCAGGGTTGGGACTTCACAATGGCTGCTCCCCTGAGACTCCCTGTACGGGGGGCCAGGGTCTCTGCCCTGCTGAGAGCTCTATATGGATCCCCAGAGCCCTGACCTGCTTCCTTGGTCCGGATTCTGCTGGAGGGTCCACTGGGCTCGCCGGTACCCAGGATGTTGCTGGCTAAGACCCGGAACTCATAGTCCATCCAGGGTGTGAGGCCCAGCACCTGGGCAGTCTCGGCATTGCCCTCGATGTTGGCAGGATCTGTAAGGCACCGGGGATCGCAGAGCACCATGTGTTTATTCTTCCGCATGTAGCTGGCAGGCACTGCTGGAAACTCCTTTTGGTACCCAGCCCTTGTTGTGGAGTGGGCCATTTACTAAACACCAGGCACCGCTTTCAGAAATGATTGAGAAATGAGTAAACACCGCCGCCTTGGTGCCCTTGCTAGTGCCATGCGCACCCCACACCCCATGACTGCTTTCCCTGCTCCAGTGATAACCCAAGTCTCAGGGGCACCGGCTGAGCATCTTGCCCAGCCCTCTTGGCACTCGCGCGTCTGTGTGAGTCTCCATGCCGGCCTGGGCGCTCCCTGCCAGCCGAGTGTGAACCGTGACCCTCTTGAAGTTCCAGTCTCAGCCCTGGGCTTCTGATCCCGGAACACTGCCCTCGCACCCCTCCCACAGCCTTCTCAAGTCTGAAAGGTGGGGCCTCACACTTACTGGTCCGGACCTGTTTCCACTTCCCTGCAGGTGGGGTGCGCGCTTGCAGGGTGTACTTGGCGATGGGGCTGTGGTTGTCAAAGCCACGACTCCAGCTAAGCTGGACAGTAGTGTCACCGATGTCCCTCACTACCACGCCTCCTGGGGGACCTGGCGGACCTGTACTCAGAGGCAGAGTGCAGTGGGTCAGAAATGGGCAAGTTTAAACTTGATTCAGCCCTTGCTTGGGCTGGTGCAGTACCAATATAGGGCAGTAGAGGGCGCGGCAAGCACCCGGTGAGAGAGGGGCTCACAATAGGGTATGATGGGAGGGCTGTGTCTCAGGTTTGGGCGCTTCCAGGGGCCGCTCTTACGGAGGGATGGGTGGTAGAGCTCTTCCAGTGCTAAGCTCGAAAACTTGAGTTCAGCCAAGTACTGTCTTGGTATGTTTAAGGGTGGATTTTTTTTTCTTCAATACTAGGGGATTGAACCCAGGGTCTTTGCACTGAGCTCTGGGCTCTTTCTTAATTTTTTTATTTTGAGACAGAGCCTAAGTCACCTAGGTCAGGCTTGGATATGCAGTTCTCCTACCTCAGCCTCTTACAGTGCTGGGTTACAAGCGTGCACCACCATGCCTGACTTGGGTGAATTGTTTTCTCTTTGAAGTTGACTTTGAAAGAATATACGCCAGTCACTTAAAGCCTGAAAAGACCCTGCAGGTACTAACGAGGTGGTTGTATCCAGCTGTGGGGGCCTCTGTCAGAAGCCTTCCCCACTGCTTTTTTTTTTTTTTTTTGGTACCAGGGATTGAACTCACAACCTCGCACATACCAGGCAGGCGCTTAAGCCACTAAGCTAAATTCCTGGCCCTATTTTTTGAGACAGAGTCTCACTATGCAGTTCAGGCTGGCCTTGAACACACTTTGTAGCCCAGGCTGATCTCAAACTCACAATGATCCTCCTGCCTCAGCCTCCCGAGTGCTGGAATTAAAGGTGTGTGCCACCATGCCCAGCTCCCACTGCTTTCAAAACGAGCACAGCTGGGGTGAACAAGTTAGGACAGCACAGCTGGCCATAAAGGGAGTCAGGACAGGGACAGGTGAGAAACCACATCACCTCGGACCAGGACGGTGGCCTCTTTCGATGCACTGTCCACTACCGTCTGGGCCATGCATGTGTACTTCCCTCCATGGCGCAGCTGGGCATTCAGGATCATCAGGTCTCCGACAGTCTCCTTCTGCACAAAGGGGACAGCAGGTCAGAGAAAGTGGCCCAGCAGGCATGAGACAGAGCAGAGCTCAGGAACCTCCTGCTCTCTGCTATCTGTGGCCCCTTACACCTCAGTTCTCCTTTCTGGCTGATGGGAGGAAGCAGCTTCTCCCCCTTAGTACCTTCAGGGACTGGAGCAGCAAGGCATGCCCCAGATCAGTCAGGGACACCTGAGTTAATACCGTCCTTTGCACTGGGGAACAGGGTAATAAGAGTGATAGTGGGAGGGCCTTTCCGGTGCTCAGAATTGTAAGCTCATCTCTAATCCTCTCCTGAACGCCTGGTCTTTGGCCGGCTCTAGGAAGGCTGGTCGTTAGGCCATGGGGGAGCCTGCCGTGGAGGGGCTTTGGGTGGCATTACTGAGGACACAATGGGTCCCCTGCCTGTCTGGAAGGAGGGAGGGGCCTCACCACACTGGCCCTCCGATAGTGCCCCCCAGGCTTATCAAAATTGATGGGGAAGTCATCCAGGGTCCAGGTGAAGGTGAGGTCCATGGTGGGGTCGTGGGAGGCATGGCACTGTAGGGTCAGGTTGTCGCCCAGGTTGATGTCAGCACTCGAGGGGGCCAGGGTGATCTTGGTTGCATCTGCAAAAAATCAAAAACAAGAATGGAAAACAAAGCCCCTGGGTGGCCATTGGGAGGAGAAAGCTCGGGGAGGGGTACGTAGTAGGACAAGAGGCTCTGCCCTGCACTGCAGGTACGGGCAGAGCGTTGTGACTGACAGGGGCCCGACTCTCGGCATTCCTGGGAGCAGGGGCTGGGCAGCAAGGGCAGGCCAGACTGGAGAGGGGCAAGGGTGTGGTCCCAAGCGATCCTGAATCCGGGGGTGACTCAGAACCAGAGCAGGACAGTAGGGAGGACAGCGGCTGCTGGCTGAGGCCCCAGCCCTTACCGCGCACAGACAGGACCCCCGTGCTGTTGGCCTTGCCCATGAAGTTCTCAGCAAAGCAGGTGTATTTGCCTTCGTCAGAGCGACTGATGTTCCTTATAATCAAGGTGCCGCCTGGAGTCACCGTCACTCTGCAGGAAGGACAGAGCAGATGTGGCTCACCTGGGGACACGCCGACATCTTGGCACCAGGAGCCCAGCAAGCGGGGCCGAAGCAGCTCGGTGGGGTGGGGGGCGAGCGGCACCTGCTGCTGTTGACCAGAATCTCAGTGCCTTTGCTCCAGAGCACCGCGGCCTTGGGTGCCGCCCTCGGCTGGCAGGCGATGCTGATCTCCCCGCCTCGAGCTGCCGGGATCAGACGCCTGACGGGGTTCTGCCTGAAGTCAGGGGCCAGTGCTGGAAAGAGAGGGGACAGCCACTCATGGAGCGGCAGCAGCACCCGTTATCCTCCATGACTATGTCCCGTGGCCACATACTACGCACTGTAGATACCTCCAGAGACCAGCCCGAGGCTCCTAGAGCCCCACATCCACAGTACCTCCAGACAGTGAGCCCCTTCCCAGCACCCCACTGCCGTCACTCGGCTCCTGGCCGCTACATCTCCTGCCTGGGTGATGATGATGATGATGATGATTTTTTTTGAGACAGGGTTTTGCTATGTAGTTCAGGCTAGCCTTGAACTCACAGTGATCCTCCTACCTCAGTCTCCCAAGTGCTGGGATTACAGTCGTGCATCACTATGCCTGGTTCACCTGGATTATTGAAATATCTTCCTGTTTGTGCTTCCCTCCTACAATCTCATTCTATTGCTGGGAACACCTTTTTAAAAGTATAAATCAAAATGAAGTCCAAGTCCTCACAGTGCCTCAAACATGAGTCCTGTGCCTCTCCCATCAAAACTGCTCCCCTCTGTCCCTTACTCATTCTCTTCTAACCATCTGGATTTTGTTGTTCTTTAAAGTTGCTGAGGTTTTTTCTGCCTCAGGACCTTTGCACTTGCTATCAAGTATGCCAGGAAATTCCCCCAGACAGTCACAAGGCTGGCTTCTTAACACTCAACTCACAAATGTGAGAAGTCTTTCCTGAGCACCTCATCTAACTGCCCACCTCACCACCTTCACAGTACTGAATTTTCTTTATGCTTCATTTTTGTGGCTATCAAAAATTATTTAATTATTCGATTTTGTGTTTATTTGTCTCTCTCCCTCTATTGGATTGTAAGCTGCCTGAAGGTAGAGTTGTGGTCTTTTGTTTCCATTCTCTAGGAAGTGTTAAATAAGTATTGGTTGAATGAATGAATGTTAGTGAAGCCTTACTATAATTTAAAATGATAGGTAGCAATATACCCATTTTACAGATGCGGAAACTGAGGCTCAACAGCCTTGAGTTACACAACTAAACATTAGCATTTGCTATCATAGGAAGGACAGGCCTTTGATGCCTCCCCTCTCTCGTGTCACTCCTTGTGGCAGGATGCAGACAGGCTGATTACACCTCATGTTTTATACATTGGGGAACCGAGGCAGAGATAGTAAGTAACTGGTCAAAGGTCAAGTGCTGGAGGCACTGCATTAAACATAAACCTGATCAAGGAGGTTGTCAATGCCTTTTGCCATCTTTTTTTCTGCTGTGGCAAACACTGGCTTTTGGGGCGGCAGGCACGGGATGAATCAGAGACCCTGGCCCCGCGGAGCTCACCTCCTTCCTGAGCTTTCTCAGGAGGCAGCTGGCAAACCAAGGGAACTCACCCGGGAGTGCACATGTGTGAGTGTTGAGTGTGTGTGCACACCTGTGTGTGTGGCGTTAGAGATGCTGAAACTCAGAACTCACTGCCCACCTGCGGTCCCCTCCCCAGGCCTTGTACCTTGCACGGCCAACTCGGCGCTGGCGTAGATGGTGCCGTGCTTGTTTTCTGCCACACACTGGTACATGCCTGAGTCTTCCAGGCTCAGCTTGGAGAACCGCAGGTCCCCGGCCAACACCTCCACCCGGCTCTGTGCAGGGCAGCCCGGCCCAGGGCAGGGCAGGGAAGGGCAGGGCAAGGGTCAGACTCAGGTGAGGACAGGGAGCCAGGCCCCTCGAGCCTCAGGATCTGAGATTACCAGGCCTCCCCAAGGTCAGAGGGGCCAGGTGACCCACTGAGGACCACACCCTGTTTTGGGGGACTGGGCTGTGCCTGCGCCCAGGTCTCTGGGGTTCTAGCCAGTTGACCAACCTGTGGCCATGTGACTCAGATGGAAAAGAGCACCGATCCACCCCATGACACCCCATTGGCCCAGAGAGGCTGCTAGCGTGCAGGGTAGCATTAGGGTGCCTAGGGAACCAGCTGAACAGAGGAGGGGGTGGTGTAGCAGGACGCCCCAGGGGGTTACCTGGGAGGCCAGGGGCTCCCCGTTCCGCAGCCAGCGCACCGTGGGCCGGGGCTTGCCGGCGGCCGCGCATCCCCATCGCAGGTTGGCGCCTATGTCGGCCTCTGTGTCTGAGATCACCTTGAGCCACTCAGGCTGAGCTGCAGGGAGCAAGGAGAGAAACGTGGGATGAGCTAGGGCAGCCGGAAGCTCACAGAATGCAAATAATCGCAAGACTGCAGTACTGGGTCCAGACAGCAGGGGGCGCTGCCTGCATCCTGGGATGGAGACGAAAAGGGGAGAAGCGGGAAAGGAGAAAGGAAAGTTGCGCTCTGCGATTGTCCCAGAGGCTGTTTTAGTGGCTGAAGTCACCCTGAACCCTCCTGCGTGCTTTCTGCACTCCCGGCTGAGGTTCTGAGCTGGCCACAGCCGCAGCAGCCTCTTTGATCCCATAACCCAGGGCATCCCTGGGGCCAGAGGGTTCCTCCCAGTTTTGGGGCTTTTCCTCAGGAGTGAGGCAGGCCCAAGGGGTCCCGCTCTGTACCCTGCACGATGATGCGGCCCTGGACGGTGTCGCGGCCCTTGGAGTTCTCTGCCTCGCACTCATAGGTGCCCTCGTCCTCGAAGCTCACGCTTGGGATCTGCAGGGTGGGCTCAGCGGTGCCCCACTGAGGGGACAAGGAGCCGTCCACTTTGCGCCACTTGATCCTGGGGACAGGGCTGGCAGGGACGACAAATTCAGAGGGGCGGGGTGAGCTGGCACTCCTCAGGCATACAGGACTGCTGGGACCCAGACTCGCTGGGCAGCTGGACAGGCACCCAGGGGCCCAATTCTCACACTCTTCCACTAGGCACAAGTGCAAAAAGAACAACAGCCAGGGCTCCTGGCTTGCCCTGTCCTCGGCCTCAACCGTGAAGCCAACAACCCTGGCCAGCCCTGAGGCTGGCTTGCCCTCACTGCACTGTGGCCTGTAACTTGTGTCTGTAGGAGTCCCCTGCCCTTTCACCCCATATTTGAAAGGCTATTTAGCTATTAGTAATCTGTGCATTAAAATGAACTGAAAATAAGTGGGGTGTTTTGTTTATTTGTTCGTTGTGGTCCTGGGGATCTAATCTAGGGATGCTACATCCCCAGCCCTTTATTTATTTATTTATTTATTTTTTTTGCGTCACCAGGGACTGAACTCACAACCTTGTGCCTGCCAGGGCAGGCGCTTAAGTCACTGAGCCAAACTCCCAGCCCCGTTTGTTTGAGGCAGGGTTGCACTATGTAGCTCAGGCCGGCCTTGCACTGGCGTTGTAGCCCAAGCCGGCCTCGAACTCACAACGCTCCTCCTACCTCAGCCTCCTGATCAGCCCTTTATTAAAAAAAAAAAAAAAGTTTGCTTGTTTGCTTGTTTTTTAAATTTTGAGACAGCATCTCACTAAGTTGACCAGGCTGGGCTGGAGTCTGTGATTCTCTTGCCTCAGCCTCCTTAACTGCTGGGATTACAGGGGCAAGCAGCAGTGCCCAATTAGAGATCAGAGAATCTTAAAGGGCAAATGCTATCCTCCCATGTGCTTTTCATGGCAGTTTTCTGGAGGCATAATAGCTCTTCACAAAGCAGCAGCCCCATATTCAAGGAATGAAGGGATCAAAGTACAAGTCACACTTTTTTCATTCATCCCACAAACATTTATTGACCATCTGCTATTGCTTAGTCTAATTCTAGTGACTTCTTTTCCTGGGATAGCAAAAAAGATAACACTTTCTATTAAAATTTTTAAAATAGATAGCTGTTAACATTCATAGAATATTTACTAAATGCCAGGCACTGTTTTAAGGACTGTATGTGTGTATTAACTCATTTAACCCACATGAGGATGCTGTTATCCTACTGTTAGTATCATTTACAAATGAGGAAACTGAGGCACAGAGAAGTTAGGTAGTTTACCTAAGGTCTCCTAACCAGCAAGTGGCAGATGTGGGACTCGAACTGGGCAGACTGGGTTGGGGTCCGCACTAGCCTACAGCCTGGGTGTTTCTTAAGCTGTCTGAGCCTATATGTATGGCTACAGCACCACATGACACATATGTATAAGATCCCTGGTGAGAGGTACCTCACTTGCAGACAGTGTCCAGCACCCATAGGCCCTGCAAGGGGCCAAGGTAACTGTGCATGATCTTGCCCACCCTCACCCAATGTCCCTGGGAAACTGTGTCTCACCCTGGGGACCCTCACCCTCAACACTCACTTCCCAAAGGCAAAGCATTCCAGGGTGACCTGCTGTCCCACCAGTGCATAGGTCTCTGCAGGGAACCGGGCCTTGATGCTGGGTGCAAAAAGCCGGGGATCTGGGGAGAGAAGGGTCTTGCAAATCACATGCAAGGACTCCAGGGAGGTGCGGCTGTGGTGCTCATGACACCAGAACCACAGCACTTGTTGGAGCTCGTGCTGCTGGGCAGTTGGGTGGGATCTCGGGAGACTCCTGTTCCCATTCTCGGGCCTGGCACAGAGTCTGAGGCCTTGCTGCAGGAGAACCAGAGTCCAGGCCTTGGGTCCTGTGCCCCTCGAGCTGCTTTTCACCATTTCCAAGGGGAACCCCATTTTCCCACCCCTCCCGCCATGCCCGCTTGGAGACCCTGACCTTCTGCTGCCAAGTTGAGCTGTGCGAACTTGCTGAAGACACTCTTGGTGGAGAAGTCCATGTGGCTGGTGGCCAGGCAGGAGTAGTTGCCCAGGTCAGAGGCATTGGTCCGGGCAATGTACAGGTTCCCTGTGGTCTGGGACACGAAGTGACGCCCATCCGTTGGGATGAAGTTGGGGAACTCATTGAGGAGCCAGCGATAGGACAAGCCTAGGATGTGAAGAGTTTGAGGACACCAGGGAGTTCTGGGTTCAGGGGTGATCTGGGTGGGACCCCAATAGGTTGGCAGTGATCTTTGAACCTTGCCCTGAGTCCCCAGGTTCTGAGTGGGAGTGCAGGGAGATGTGACTGTAATCTGTCCTCAGGGATAGCAGGGTGCTTGGAACCTACAATCAGGGGCAGCTAGAAAATGGCAGACACATAACAGAAATAGGTCACTTAAAATTAGGGTCACCTGCCTGCCTACTCCATCCTTCTTCCACTGAGCATCCTGAAGCCTTTCTCATGTCCCCTGTCCCCAGGGTCCCCACTCACCAGGGTAGTGGGCAGGTGGATTACAGGGCAGCATCACCCCCCAGCCTTCATGGGCTTTCACTGGGTCTCGCTCTTCTTTGGAGAACTCCTGCAGAACTGGGGACAGAGACAGGGATTAGGCACGTCTTCCAGGCCTGATCTCCTCCCCGCTTCAGCCTCCACAGGGAAGCCACAGTTCATCAGCGAAGGTGGGAAAGCCTAGCTTGAAGATGTCACCTGTCCTTGCAGGCACCTCTCCTGCCCTCTCTTGCCCTCCCCTCAGTGTCTCGGCCCCGCCCTGGGTCTCACAGCCGAAGCGGAGGACGGCCTCTCTGCTGACGACAGTGCCCACGGGGTTTGAGGCCAGGCACTGGTAGACACCGGCATCCTGCGCTTTGGTGGGGTTCATGATGACCAGGTTGCCCCCCACCAGCTGGTGACGGGAGCCTGGCTCCAGCTTCATCTCTGTGCCATTCATCTTCCACCTGCCGCAGAGGACAGAGGGGACCTCAGCCCTGTGGTGGCAGGGCTGACATGCAGGAAAACCATGACTCCCGAGGGCCTCCCAGTGCCCACCGCAGGGGCCTCACCTGTAGGTGGCAGGAGGGCTGGCCCTGGCCCGGCATGCCAGCGTCACCTGCTCCTCTGTGGACTCCTCCGGGAACAGGAGGCCGAGAGGCTGGTCTTCAAAGACAGGCCCAAAGGTGGCTGGGGATCCCTGGGCCAGACTCCAAGCTGCAGAAGGAGACACCACCAGAGTCCTCAGGGCCTGGGGCTTGCTGGAGCCTGGCCTCTGGGGCTGTGCCATCCAGCAAGAGTCTCGTGACGAAGGGAATGTTCCATTTTCTGTACTGTCTAATATGGCAGCCACTGGCCACCTGTGGCTGTTCAGAACTGGAAATGTGGCTACTGTGGCTGAGGAACTGAGCTTTTCATAAAATGTAATCTTAATTAACTTAAAATTGAATTTAAATAGGCTGGGCTGGGCAGACCCCATCTGGTCAGATTAGCACAGTCAATCACCCACAGTACCCTCAAGTATTAAGCACCTGCTGTGTACATGGCACTGGGCTGTGAAATGAATCAGATTCAGACCCTCTCCCCGAGGGAGCTTGAAGATTGGAAGTGGACAGAGAGCTGACAGTGCAAGGTGGCATATGACATAATAATGGTTTAGGTCCAAGGTGCTGGGAAGCAGTTGCCGCAGCCCTGGGAGACTCTTAGGGGAGCCTCAGAGAATTCATCTGAGGTGGGCTTGGTAGCACAGGCCTGTAATCCCAGCTTCTCGGGAAGCTGAGGCAAGAAGATCCCAAGTTTGAAGCCAGGCTGGGTGACTTAGCAAGACTTGTGTCAAAACAAAAAGTAAAAAGGGCTAGGGGATTGAGCTTAGTGCCAGAGCACTTGCCTAGCATGAGTTCGATACTCAGTACTACAGAAAAAGAAGGGGGAGCGAGCATGTGTGTCCCTAGAATCTATGTCATTTTGGGGCCGTGCAGTCCATTGCAAAATACTCTAGCTGGAGGCTAGGCTGGGCCTTGTAGGGCAAGTTATAGCAGCCTTCTGAGCCTTAGCATTTTCACCTGTGAAAAGGAGTGAGTACGAACGCACCTCCCGGCCACGCAGGAGAATTCAGCCAGAGCCCCGCTAGGGTAGCTGGTGCAGGGCCACTGTAAGCAGCAAATGTCTGCTGGTCCCACGTGTGGGCGGGCAGGGGAGAAGGAAGGGCTGACAGCAGGTGGATGGTGGCCAGTTTGGTGGCAGTTGTACAAAATCCCAGTGTCACAACTCAATAGGCTCAGAAAAGGAAATGACTTGCCTGCCGTGGTGACACGGCAAGCCTGTGACACAGACGGGTCTAGAGCTCCTGAAACTGCTGAACAGATGGGCGTCATACACGAAGATGGAGTTGGCATGGCAGCCCCGTCCTGGGGCTGATGCCTCTCTCTCAGTACCACTGTCCGGCCTCACCAGTATGGGGGACAATCGGATTGGCCACCATATTGTCAGGGGGGAGCCAGCTCCCTAATTGTCCCCGACCTCTCCGTGCAGCTGACTTCAGCCTTCCTTGGTGGATCAGGGAGGGGAGGGACCCCCATTAACCAATTAGTGCCTCCTTTCCGGGTGCATCCAGCTGTCAACCTCTTCCAAGGATGGGCCCAATGCTGCAGCTGAGGCCCAGCCTGGCCCCCTGGGGGGTGGGGGCAGCTGTTCAGCAGCTCTCAGGATGAGGGAGGAGGCAGGGCTCCCAGGAAGTGCTGATGCAGGCGTCCTGCCCACTCCCCAGCTCCTTGGCCCCAGGCTCCAAACTCGCTTGCTGGGAGAGGGCCACAGCCTCCCTCTGCTGGAAAGCCCAGCTTAATCCCCAGTTAATGATGGTGGTGGCAGGTAGGGACCCCTGCTCCAGCTGGGACCACCAGGAGGGGAGGAGAAGGAAAGACGGGAGGCAGCCAGGATGCTGGGAAGCACCTCTGACAAAAGCAGCTCCCAGGAGTTCCGTCTGGGTGGCGGGGGCGGCTGAGGGGCCCAGGCACCCGGATGCTTGAGATGTCTTTCTTTCTGTCTTTCTCTGCTGCACTCAGCCATGTGCACATCCTTCTGCTCACCCAAATACCCGCGTGCATGCCACACTGCTCCCCTGCACACTCGCGTCCCACACACATCCCTGCATAATGTACATGGGCCTCTCTGAGCTCCTCACGCGACCAGATACGTGCGGCAGCACCTGGCCACGCGGAATTATTTATATATGCATGATTTCACAGATCGGTATATTTATTGGTGATAAATACATAAATTAAAGTAATAATACAAATAGGTGTTATGGGTCAATCCCTTGCTATTTATCAAGTAGCCTGCTCCCATATTCCCTTTGTATAAACTCTCGACAGGATAGGCTTTACATTTGCTTATTATACCAGTGTGGAAACTGAGACTTAGAAAGGTTTAATAATTTGCCCCACACAGCAAGAAGCAGATCAGGAGATTTTGCCCTTGGGCAACATTCTTTATGTTTTCCTCCCTTCCTCCTTCTCCTTCCTCTCCTCTCCCTCCCCTTCCCCCCCTTTCCCTGTCCCTGTCCTTCTCCCGCTCCCTCTTCTTTTTGTGGTATCGGGGACTGGACCCAGGGCCTTCTCACTAAGCTTCATTCCCAGCCCTTTTTAATTTTTATTTTGAGACAGGGACTCACTAAGTCTCTAAGTTCCTCAGGCTGGGCTTGAACTTGCTATCCCCCTGCCTCAATCTGCCAGAGTGCTGAGATTACACACACACGCGCTCCCACACCATGGTGTCCATGAATCTTGGCCCCAGTTTTCTGTCAGAACCATCAGGGGCCCTGTTCCACCCCAAAGGTCAGGAATCAGCCAGAGCGGCTCCCGGAACCCATCTGGGTGGTGGTGGCGGCTGAGTGGGCCGGAGCTGGGCAGAAGGCCTCGTGCATCCTGAAGGGTGATGACGGTGAGCCCGGCTGTGTGTTAGGAGGCTCCCAGACACCTCCAAAACATGGTGCCCCTCCATGTTGCACTCTACTTCAGCCTCCAGCCTCATAGCATCTACATCCACAGACACCATCACATACCCCACTGTCCTCCACAGCTGCATACACACCCACCCACACACGCAGCTTCCCGGATACATGTGCTTGCACACAAATGCATGCACACACACGTGCGCACACACGCTCCCAGGCAAGGCCAGCTCTCCCTCCTGTCCTTGTTCCTTGTGAGCACAGCTTCACTCTTACTTCCTGGTCCCGGTAACTCTCTCCTCAGATCCACGCACTGGGAGCCCCACAGGAGAAAGACATAGAGAGTTGAGCAGGCAGGAGGTGTCTCACCAGTCTCCCTGCTTTTCCTTGATTGGGGCACCAGAAACCCAGAGCTCTGGCCCAAGAGCAGGGCAGCAAGGCTAAGGATTGAGGCATCTTCCTGGCAGGGGTGGGGACCAGTTATGACATTTGCCACCTCTCTCTCCTCTCTCGCCTTCCCCTTCTCCCTCTCTCTCTCTCTGTCTCTTTCGCTCTCAAAGGTGCAGGTCCTGACCCCTTGGCAAGGGGCCTGAGGCCCCGGGATTCCATTCACACTCCTTGCTTAGGGTGGGGCACGTCCAGCACCAAGTTGTCCAAGGGAGGGGACACCGAGGAGCCCAGGCACCTCTCTTCTGGCCTCTGTGGGCCTGGTGTCTCCTGTTCTGTGTAGCCCGGGTTCCTACACTCAGGACTAGGAGGCAGTGAGGACATAATGAGAACAGCTGGAAGTGTGCCGGTGGGCACAAGGGGCCAAAGCACACTGGCTTGACCCCGCAGGTGCTGTGTGGGGAGGTGCAGTCTGAGCCCTGAGAAACCCAGGATGGTGGAGAGTGGGTACTGAGTGTTAAGGTTTATGTCTAGATGTTCCCACAAAGCCTGATGCGGTCATAGGGCTTTTGCCGTGGTGGCTGGATCTAGAGTGTGTGATGCTGGGATTAAGGGTGTGTATGATCAGTAAATCAGTGCACTGCTGTGTTTGGCAGAGTTCTGGCTGGAATGAAGGGTGTGAGTGCTATACCCACCCCAGGGCAGGTAGCCTGCCTACAATATAAGGGACAGAAAGAGTTATGCCTCCCTCCGAACCTTGTCTCTTTTGCTGTTTTGTGGCTACCACGAACTGTTGCCCCTCAGCTGTGTGCCACCCTGCCCTGGAGCCAGCCAATTATGGGCTGAAACCTCTAAAAACTGTGAGCTAAATAAACCTTTCCCCATTAACTTGGGGTGTTGGGTATTTGTCTCAGCAACAAGAAAAGTAACCAGGACACTGGGGTGTGGGGCTCCTCACTGTGGACTGTCTGGGAGGAGAAGAAACACCTGCTCAGCCTGGCAGGGAGTGGGGGTGGTAGAGCAGTGCAGAGGCCCAGCAGCGGCCCCCAGCCCTGAGCAGCAGTCCCTGGACACCTCCCCAGCTCGAGCAGGGCGGATCTCAGTCCTGTTTCTCACCTCCCTCCCTTCTCCAGCCTCCTCCCTCCTCCAAAATGAGCAGTGGGATAAGAGCTGGGCTTCTCTGCTCTGCCTCAGCTTCCTCCATTTGTGCCTCTGCAGGGACACTGCTCCCTAGAGGGAACCTCCCAGAGATCTGGGGTGTCATTCCTATCTCCTGTGCCAGAGACCCTAGAGCAGCCCAAGGGGACTACTGGGCACCTGAAGTAAGCTAGGGAGATCAGTGTTGAAGTAAACTGGACCTTAGCTTTGTAGTCCTGTGGGGGACAGTGAAGCCTTAGGGTTCCAGTTCCAGGGGCTGGGGTCTTGGCCTAGTGGTAGTGCACTTGCCTAGCATATTTCAAGACCCAGGGTTTGACCCCCAGTACCACAAAACATAAAAACAAAAATGGTACAGCTTCAGGTTGAGAGTGTGGAGATCTGGTTGTGCCATAATCTTGCTGTGTGACCCAGAGTAAGACACTTGCCCTCGCTGGGTCATTCTTCCTTTATCTACAACATAACAGAGATTGGTTTCCTCTGCTAACCTAGAAGGTCAGGTGAGATCCACAAATGGGAAATCTTTAGCAACGACACAGAGGCAATTATTTGCATAATCATCACCAAATCATAGCAATGATTTGACAATATAATCATCCCTTCGGAGGCCACATGGACCCTCTTACCTGGGGAGGAGATGAGGGCCATGGCGGTCAGCAGCAGCAGCAGCAGGTGTGGCCTTGTCCTGGGGGTTGTCCCCATGGTGGGCTGTCCAGGTGGTGGGGAATTTGAGGAGAGGAGCCTCAAGCCAGCTTGAGACACACTGGACCGGAGGCGGAGGAGCACCTGGGAGGAGACAGAGCTTGGAGTGAGGCTGAGGCTGCCCCTCCAGCCCAAGCCCGTCTGCTCAGTGATGCTCTTATTGGCAGCCTCGGCTGCTGCCGGAATCTCGAAGGCACTCATCCGACTGGGCCTCAGGGGAAGGGGCTTGGCTATTACCAAGGAGCTCTTCCTGGGCTGAGTGCCTCCTACTGCCCCTCTGGGAGTCTGGGTCTGCCCCATTTCCAGGCTGCCCCCTCCAGCCTGCAGGGTGTGGCTAAGGAAGTGAGAGCGGGGACTAACTGGAAGGCAAGAATCTTCCCGCCTGCTCGTGGTGATTGCTCTTGATGTAGGGTCCAGAGGAGAACTGGGCTTGTGCCTGAGTTGGGAATCAGTGACATCATGCTCTGGTTACTGGGGTTCAGGGCAGACTCTTCCCTTTCCCTGTCTCCCACAGCCACCTGGGTGGGGTCAAATGGTGGTTCTGGGAGCTGCATTAACTCTCTTGGAGTCACCTCACTTTTCTAGCAGTGAGAAGGGGTCTTGTGATTTATCCACAACCTCCGGCCAAAGTCCCCAGGTAAGGTATTTAAATGATTGGCACAATGGAGTCCTGACCATGGCCCCATTAGCCACACTTGGACCAGGTGGGCTAATCGCCCAGCAGACCTTCTAGGCTGAAGGTCAAGGTAGCCCCCCAAGAAGCCTCCCTCTTTCAGTGTAGCAGAGGCCTGCTTAGACCCGGAGCTCCCAAAGCCTGTGTCCTGTCGGTGAAGGGACTAAGAGTGACAAATCTCAGAATATTCTGTGCCTCCTTCACACTGTCCCCTCAGAAAGAGCTCCGCAGGGACAGGGGACCACCCATGACCTCTGTCACTTCCTCAACAGCACAGCTGGCACCTGCAGGAGCTGGGAGTGGGGGGAGAAGCAGCCTCAGGGTTTACAAAGAAGGAGGCGGCAAGGTAGGCTGGGTGGAGCCAAGAAGCGGGGAGTTAGGGTGGCGGTGGTGAGCAGATGGCTGTCCCTCTCCACCCAGATTCTAGACTCACGTGCTTGGAAGGGTGCCCCACGTCACCTCCCCCAGTGACCTGCTCCTCCTTGTCCTTGCCATTGTCACTCCCAGACTTGGTGCTCCCAGCCCCTCCGATGCCCTCCTTCCCATCATACCCTTCCTAGGAAGGGCAACCTCCTCCTGCAGGGCCTTGCTCATAGCTCACCCCTGCTGGGAAGTGCCCAACATGTGCTCATATGCACACAGTTAGAATTCAGCTCTGATCTGTTTTAATTTATTTTTTTTAAAATTTCAGACAAGGTCCCACTAAGTTGCTCAGACTGGCTTCCAACTCGCAATCCTGCTTCAGCCCCTTCTGCCCCCAGTTGTGGGAATTCTATGGGTGTGCCAGCACATCCAACTTCTAGGTCTGATCTCGATGACACTCTTGGTGCCCTGCCCATGAAGCCAGTGTCTTCACTAGAAGGTTGTGATCTCCCCAAGGGGAGAGACCATGCCACATACATCTTGGTATTCCTATTTCTAACGAAGTGCCTGGCACAGAGGAAGTGTTACTTGTGTGTCACATTTAACTGATTGAGAACATCTGTGGTTCAGTGTTTCCAGAAGATGGTAGGCGTGTGCATGTACACACACACACTCACACACACATACTCTCAGGTCCCTAGGGTCAGCAGGAAAGTCTCAGAATTATGCCCCCAGATGCCACACAGTTGCAGGAGTCCTCAGAATAAGGAGGCATGAGGAAGGATGGAACCTTCCATGGTCTGGATGGACAGGGATGGGTAATACGACCTCATTGCCTTACAGCTCTATGAGCTTGGACAAGGTTGTGCCCCCATGGAGCCTTGGTTTCTCTCATCTGCCACGCAGAGATTATAAAGTGCCCTTGGGAGTGGAACCCCAGAATGTTCTTAAGCTGCTGTGAGGCCTGAGACTGCTCAGACTTGCTCTGGGGCCACAGCTGGGAGACAGGGAGAGAGGACCAGGCTCCAGGCCCCTCCCTACTGCTGCGGGAGCACCTCCACTTATCTTTGCTTCGTCTACTGGATTTTGCAGGAGGTTGCCTGGTGGAGAATCTCTCCAAAGAGCTTGAAAACCACCCCCTTGGCACTGATGCACCACAAACTGGTGCCTGGCACAGAGAAGGTGCTCCATCATCATTTGCTCTGGCCCTCTGTCAGTCTGCCAGTGCCCGGAGCTCCACGCAGAGCAGGGGCTGGCTTAGGAGAAGCCTGGGCTGCGGGCACTTGTCCCAAATGTGTCAGAGCAAGGTGGAGATGAGCATCACAGTGGTCACCTCCACCCTGCAGTGGTCACAATTATCCATTGTTTCTATCACCATAGATAATTACCATCAATCATAGATAACCCAACCCCAGCTCATCTTAAACTTCAGTTTAATCCAGACTTCTACCAACCATCTCTGCAACCTGAAGGCCCTGGGGACCCCTGGGAATCAAGATCTGCAGCCTTAGGGGAGATGTGTGTGGGACTGAGAAGGACATTAGGTGGCCTTTGGGGTGTACTGGAGACCAGTCAGCCTGATCAGATGAACACTGAGCCAAGGCCTTGCATGAATAAACATGAACACACACATGCATGCATGCTTGTGCACACATGCACACACGCACATACACACATGGTGCACTTGATGGTGAGGGTGCTGGCATCCGGTCTTGCCCTGTATTCATTTCATTATCACATGCATTGACCATACATCAGCACCATGCTGGGCACAGGGGAGCTGGTGATGAAGACACACCCATTAGGGGGCTCCTTGACCAACTGCAGGTGCCACAAGATGTGCTCACAAGCTCGTAGAGCACTCATCTCCCCTCACCATCTGCCCTATGACACATTCTAGAATGCCCAGGCTGGAGGAGGCTTTTTGTCGGGAGCAAGGCTGAGTGGAGCTATGCCAGGCCCAGAGCTGCCCCCCCAGCCCTGAGCCGGCCCAGCCTCACCCAGACCAGCTGCCCTGGCACAGGGGTGCAGGCACAGACTGGCACAGTCAGGCACAGGCTGTCGCCATCAGGGAGTGTTCCTATGAGGTTCCAGTGCATGGGGGACAGGCCACTTGGGGGACTCAGGGTCGCTAAGAGAGCTGGCTGAAGTTCTGAGCTCAGGAAACAAAGGCCCTGGGGACAGCTGGGGACAGCAGGCTGTGAGCTAGGCTCCAGCACATGACAGGCTTTCTTGGGCTAAGGACCCCTGCATGGAGCCTCCTCCAAATGTTGTCTCTTGGGATGCCAGCTCCTGGCCTCAAGTTTACCTCTCTTCCTCCAATAATGAAGATTGGAACATTAAGAGGTCTGGCAACTTTTGAAAGGGTGGTGGAGGAAAAGGAGGGGTTTTAGAGCCCAGTTGAGAGTAGAGATGATTTATTTCCAGCCTTTAAAGAATTGCAGGAACTTCTGGGGTCCCCACTTTGGCCTCTGTCCTGTACACAGCATGGGATATTAACATAGGGCAGGACGAGTCAACAGGTCTGATGTTTACAAGCTTATGTGACACTAATATATAACTCAGCCTCAGTCTCCCGTCTGCAGAATGAGGAGGAGCTGGGTAGGACCCACTCTAAGGAACCATGGTATTACGAAGTTAGAGTCATACCTGGCCCATTGCAAGTGCTCAGAAAGAGCAAACTTTATAGCTGAGGATGCTCCCAGCCTCATGTGTCCCCAGAAACCTTGCTTATCCATGAGTCAGGCTTATTGACACTGTCACATCACTCTGCCGTATTCACATGAGCTTAGAACACTGACACATCCACCATTCCTGGGCAGGTGCCTTCCTCCTCCAACGTCCCACAGATGGAAGGACCTAGGCAAACACCAGCAGCCACCCCAGGCTAGGGCACATGGACACACCCATGGGAGTGTTGACCCCTACACAATGTGCTCAGGAAGGACCCAGGGCTTCCGGGAACAGATTCTCCTTCCTAACCTCCAACCACCTTGCAGGACAGAAGAGCAGAGCATGGCACCCTGCCCTCTGTCTAGGATGGGGATTGCCACCTAAGACAGCACCATTGTCCTCCAAGAAGGCCTCAATGATCCCTAAGGCCCTGTGGGAGGACAGGGCTCTGTGCAATCTGGGTGGGGACTGTCAGTGTGATTGGTGTGTCAGGCCAGGCAGCAACGCAACTAGCAGTGGGAGGAGGACTGTGGCTGGGAGGTCTCTACAATGCTCACGGCTGCTGTCCTGAGCTGGAGAGGTTCTTAGGACAGATATGGGTGATATAGGGGCCTTCTCAGCTCCCAGTGGGGGACAGAGGAGCTGTGGCGCTGAGTTCCATCTCAGACCCCTTTGCATACTTCCCCTCCTGCTCCTTAGTGACTCTGCAGGCTCTTTGGATTTGCAGCTGCCTCCCTGTGGCCTCAGCCCTGTGGGCACAGCTGTGCCCTTTCGGAGACAGTGACTCTGGACCCATGCATCTGTCTGAGCATTCAGCTTGGTCATGGGGAAGTCTGGCCCTTAGCCTTCAGCTTGAAATCTCTGACCCTCCTGTGCTGGCCTCTCCAGTGGAGACACCTCTAGAGCAGGAAGTAGAAGAGGAGGGAATTAGATTCTCCCAGGGAGAAGTCATCCCTAGCCTTTCAGTTTTCCTACCAGCCTGCCTTGTTCCATGTGTGACATGGGGCAGTGAGTGAGGGCAATGGAAGAATGGTCCTCTCTTTTTTGTGATGCTGGGGATAGACTTCTGGGCCTCAAGCATGCTAGACAGATACCTGGCCACTGAGCTACACCCTCAGTCCCAGAAGGATCCCTTTGCAACATGCCAGGAGCAACGGTAGTTGTTTCAAGTTATTACTGAAGAACCAAATCTAGAAGACAGTTTGCTCATGCATCAGCAGAGCAACATCTGCATGTCCCTCTATCTCTGCTGAGAGGAGAGTTCTCTCTAGGCCTCAGTTTCCTGCAGGTGAGTTCAGGGTAGAAGCCTGGACTGCGGGGCAGGAAGGCTGCCATCTGGCTGGTGGGGGAACCCTGAGGTCCTTGGGTTGACAGCCCTGGAGAGGATGTGAGTTCTGCTGGAGAAGACCCAGAAGGCCTTGCCTGAATGGGTGCCTCTTGAGAGGGGGCAGGGCTGGCTTTCACATCTAAGTAGGGGACCCAGTGGCTCCTGAGATGAAAGGGGTGCTGAGGTGCACTCGGAGCTGAGTTATCCTAGGAAGGAAGGTGCTCGGGTTTGGGGTGAGAATGTGGCTTACTTTTGCTTTTGTTTGCATCTCCTTTGGTAAACAAAGAAACCAGGCATAATTCTGTAGCAAGGACACACTGAATCATAGAAAGGGCCTCTTCACTCCAGGACACCAAGCCCATAGAAGTCCCAGGAATTCTCCAGGGTAGCAACAGCCCTGGGAGTTTGGTCTAAATTGGGGGAAGTGGTCCTCTGGAAGGATGGGAAACATCCAGCATGCAGGGGGATATGAAAGCAAGGCTGTCTTAGGGGTTCCTGAGTCACAATCAGGAACTGTTTGAAAGAGGATGACTGGAGGCTGGAAGGACTTTACAGGGTCATTGTCATTACCTGTGCCTCTAGGGAGCCTCTAACCTTGGACCAGACCCCAGACCTCCACGCCATCTTCAGAGTCATCATCCCAAAGAAGATTTCCCTGTGGCTCATCTTCCTGCTCAGGAAGTATCACCCTCAGTCTGACCCAAATCACTTCTGCTTCACTGGGGTACACTTTGCTCCTGTTCTTCCCTCTTTCCTGACACCCTGGTCCTGCCCTAGGAATCCCTCCAAAAAATACAAGCACCACCCACACTTAGGCTTAGAGATGGTCATTGGAATGTACTTTCTCACCAACGTTTGGCTTGAAAAGGTTTCTGGCAGGTGGCCTGCATCTTCCAAGCCACTCTAAAAGGTAGCACTGATGGGCTCTGAGTGGAGGAAACCGCGGGGTGTGACCCTGCTCCCCCGGAGCAAGTCCCATCTGACAGAGGCAGCGTGTCTGCGATCTTGTCGCGCACACTTGCTCAGAGCCCATCCCACAGGGTCTCCATTTGCGCAAGGGCTGGCAGAGAGGGCTGTGTGGAGCTGATAAGGGGTGAGTTGGGGGAGTAGGCAGGGGTGCTGAGGGCTGAAGCCAGCAGAGTCGGTGCGAGCAGGGAAGGGGTTACAGAGTGGCCCGAAGGGGAGCTGGAGGGAGCCCCGCCCATCCCCGGGAGCATCATGCCCTGCTCCCCTGCCCCTCTGCTCCCTCCACACTTAGGGTTAGGGGTTAGCGTGAGAGGCTGTGGTCTCCACAGAAGGCAGGCGGACCTTGGTGACTTTGACTCCAGCAGCTCAGGGTACTCTGGTCTGTCTGCCTCAGCACTTGCCTCCCTGTTACTGGGGAGGACTCCTGTGGGACATTTGGAGGGACTTTGACCTTGTGGCAGAAGCCCCGTGAGTGGTTCTGCCTGGGCCTGGCTAGGAAACAGTTAACGGGTGCCTCCCTCCGCCCCGCCCCAGGAAGGGGTGGACAGCAGCTCAGGGGCCCTCTACTAACCTCCAGGCCATCGCCCTGCCCCAACCCCAGGAGTCCCGGCAACTCCAGCACCTCCCATACATAGCCTATTCTTTGCTGCCCTTGATTTCCCAGGCCTTGTCAGGTCCCTGTGAGTGGGACTTAGGACCAGACAGCAGAGAGACGGAGGGGCTAAGGGACTGAGGGTCCCTCTGGCTTGGGGAGAGGGGCTGGGCACTTGGGTTCTTCTTTCACCTGCTTCCTCTTGGGCAGAGGGAAAAGGTGCTTAACCCACCCTTGCTCAGGGCTGGGGCTGTGGTGCATGCAGCCCATTCCCTCTGTTTGAGTTGGATTCCCAAACCTCCAGACAACCTTGACTGACAGCTCTTCCCTGGGGACACAGGCCCAACCCTCTGCAAGAGGGGGCAGCGGTGTGCCCGGTGTTGCCTGGTGCAGCACAGGACACTCTCCTCATGCAAGCCCTACCTCAGTAGACCCCCTCACTTTCTGGACCTGTTGGAGAAGGTGACAGAATTCAACTCTGGTCACTCACAGGGTCACTCACTGCTTCCCCCTCCTCTGGCCCATTACGTAGGCCCATAGTGCTGGGCACTACTCCTTCTAGAACCTCCTGAGAAGCCAAACTTTGAGGAAATCCTTCCTCCTACCAGCGACGCTGAGGGGGAGAGATCTGTGGAGAAGACAGGGCTGGAGGGGGGAAGGGAAGAGAAGGAATCGCAGCCCCAATGTTTCAGGTTCCCACACCTGAGAGTGGTTTGCCTCGGTTTCTCCTCCTGGACCCCAGCTCCTGGACAGGCCTTGGCCCTAACTTGTTCTCCACTCCTTCTCTCTTTCACTGCCTCCCACTCTGTTCAACTGAGGCAAGACTTTGCAAAGAGGTCACCCTGCAGAGGCAGCCCCCAGATGACCTCAAATTTGAGAACCTAGTCTCTGTTCTAACCAGGGCTTCTTGGGGCAGACCAGGGCCCAGGGCCTAGGGCCTGGCCTTCCAGACCAGACTGGCACTGGACTGGAGCTCCAGGGTGGGCCCTGGTACCTCTTCCCTGTCCTCAGGCAGGTGCCGCCACCAGCTGGCCAATTGAATTCCTGGACAGACTCCCAGGGGCCAGCTTCCTGGGCAGGCTCGGCCTGGAGAATGCCACCCACGTAGCCAGGGTGGGAGAGAGTCAGGCAGGTCTGGTGGCCAGGTTGGGGCTGTGGTGAGAAGTCAGACTGGTCTCTGCCAGATGGGCATCCCTGCCTGCCTCTGCCCCCTCCTAAGTTACAGATCGGGTATTTAGGGGATGGGCATAGAGCCCTTGCCCTCCCAGTGCACAGGAAGCCACTGGGATGGAGAAACAAAAGCGCTGGGCACCTACCTGCAGTGAAGGAAGGGGTTGGCTGGGCAGGTGAAGGCTGCCCGGGTCGGTGAGCCGTGACGGCCCCCCTGCCAGCTCTCCAGCAGCTGCTTGGGCCTCTGCCCCTCAGTGGCTGGCTGTCCTGGTGCGGCGGCGGCCACAGCAGCAGCGGCGGCGGTGGCAGCGAGGGCGCGCGTGTGTACGCTCCCAGAGCCACTGCAGCATCTCTGCATCAAGATCTGCTCCTCCCTCTCCCAGCCTCCGCTCACTGGCTGGCTCCGGTCCTCAGCCAACGCTCGCTCCGGGCCCTGGAGATGGCTTCCTCGGCCCCCCTCCCGCCCCCTTCCGTCCCCACCCTCCTGGCTCTACCTCATTTGCTGTCATTTAAGGACCAGGGAGCGAGTGCAGCGCCCGTCTTCCATAATGCATGGGCAGCTGCTGGGCTGCCGGCCGGCCCGGCTGGCCGCGGGGCGCTGTCTGGCCACCGCCCCCCTCCCAGTCCAGCCCGGAGCTAAGGAGCTGGAGTGGGTGATTGAGGAGGGACAAAGAAAGTGGCTCCTGCTCCTCAAACCCTGGAGACCCGTGGAGCCCAAACTTCTTATTTCCCCCAGAAATCCCCTACTGGAGGGAGGGGTTCCCTATTCGGGCGGGAGAGGGGGCCTTGTATGCGGCCCTGCATGCTCATTTTCATTGTTGCCTTTACGCAAAAGCAACTCGAGCTTTTGGTCAAAAATATTCAAGCCTTAAAGGAAATTTAAAAATTGATAGTATAGGTCCCTTGCCCACCACACTTATCAACTCAAATACAGTGCCTGTCTCCAGACTTGTTATTTTCCTGTGTATAAGTTTCAGTGAGCGTTGTTTTATGAAAATGGGATCCCTTAATACATCATGATTTGCAAAATATTTTAAAACTGTGTAATTGGCCTTGGACAGCTCTGCACATTGGTGTACGTGGATCCAAACCCATTTTTGTCAGCCAGCAGTGTGATGTCATGAACATCTCACTGGATTTGGGGTGTGAATGCCCAAAGAGCTCTCTGGGCTCTGCTACTGATTGGCTGTGTGTCTCTGGCTAAGTGCCTTGCCCTCTCTGAGGCTCACTGGTAACCCGAGGGGTTCAACATGGCCGAGGTCCCTGCCAGCTCTGAGATTGTGATGCATCTCACAGCACTGGTCAGCGGCGGCCTCTCTCTCCTGGGCTGCTCCTGTCATTCAGGGCTGAGCCCAGGACGGCGCGGGCCTGGAGGCAGAGGGACTGGCCATCTGCAGCACCAGTTGGTCCTGTCAGGCTGTCACTGCTGTCTCACCCCACTCTGGTCTGCCTGCTGTCCGGCGTGCGTGGCAAGCCTGGTGGGCAGTCCAGATGCAGCAACAGCTGGTAGGGCCAGCTAGACCCTGAGTGTTAAATGCCTTACCTGTCAAGCATGGAGCAGGGCTCCGTGTCTTTCTGAGTCAGATGGCCTAGAAAAGGAGAAAGGGGGACTCTACCACCCGAGAGACTGCTCCCCTCCCATCTCTCAACTCCTCCTCCCACGGGCTTGGGCAGCCTGGGTGCTCATCTTCTTTGCTCCTGATGCGGAGACATCTGATTTTGCCAAGGATTACTCTTGGATACCTTTGAATGCTGCTTTGACAAGGCAGGCACGTTAACCTCCTTCCAAGATGTCCTTCTCTTTCCTGTCTCTGCCCTCTCTCTGTCTGTCTGTTGGTTGCTCCGGGGGCTAGCATGTTGGCCCTGGGCTCCTGCTGACTCCCCAAATCAGTCCTGCTCTGCAGAGAGGCTCTGTATGGGCTCCCTCTGTGAACCTGGCAGGAGCAGGGCCCTTGTCTGCTACCGGGAGCATCAGGCCTGGAGATCAGCTGGAGCCAAGGGTCTGCAGACAGCTGTCTATGTGACTCTATTTTAAGACTGCGGCTGATCTTGTGGTGGGGACAGGTCCTTGGGGAAGGCCGTTAGCACAGGGACTTTGGTCTCAAAGACTCAGATCCCAGTGCCACCAGGCTGTTCCATTCCGGGTGGACCGCAGCAGGCACAATAAGTTAAAACGAGAATATTCACTAAGCTGGACCTGAATGTGGGAGGACAATTCCCAGAGTTTTGTCTTCTCAGTGGAGCTTGATGCAGATGCGTGTGTGTGTGTGTGTGTGGGGGGGGGTTTGGGGATCCTTAGTGCCAGCCTCAGAGACACTTGTTTTGAGGACAGCATGGGGTGACTGCTTGGGGGTCCAGGCTGAGTTTTGTTGTGGGGTTCGCTACTTTGATGACAACTGAAGTAACGCCTGTTTCAAATGTCTTTCAGACTTCAGGACCTGAAGTGCTCACCCCAGAGGGACACATAGTCATTACTGTCACTGCCCACCTTCTACACCTGGCGTACAGCAGCAGCCTGGGACATGCTGACGGTGAACAGCGAGCCAGTGTTGTGGTGGTGCTGGAGGGTCTGACAGATCAGCAGCAGTGCAGTGCAGAGGACCTCTAAGCGGTCAGCAGGGGCCCCTGGCCCAGCCCCAGGGAATGGATGGGAACAGAGGGGAGACCCTGACACGGTCCCTGTCTTCACTGGTTCCCATCCGCACACCTCCTTCCCTGGCCTCTCTGGACACCAACATCGTGTCTCTGGTTTTGGGCTTCACAACATTTTCCAAACCTACTAGGAGGCCACGTGTTTATGCAGCAGCTTCTCTGCCTAGCATGGGGAGGGATTCGAGAGCAAGAGAAAGAGGTCTGTCTTCAAAGTATTCGTAACTTTTCTGATAGCAGGAAGGGACCGTGCACTGGCAGCTTTCGGGAGGAGGGCTGAAAAAGCAGAAAGGGTCTTGTTCTCCACTGTGCCCTGCCTCCCCCAGAAGATGGAAGCAGAGCCCTGAGGCTGAGGAGCTGGCACCCAGTCCTGCTACTGCAGGACACTGTGGCCAGGGGTAGGTCACTCCGCTCCTCATTCAGAATATGGGATGTTTGAGACACACCCTGCTGAGCTGACGTGAGCATAGAATTACAGGGGGAGCATCCAGCGTAGCAACCGCTCAATAAGCCTTGGCCTTTTCGGTATTAGCCTCCTTTTTTGCAAAATAAGGGTGTGGGCCCATGAGGCTGAGCCCCTTCAGCTCCTCCCTCTCCCAACCTGTGCTCACTGAGACTCTGTCCCAGCTCAGCCACCCCACCTGGATGACACTGGGAAGGTTACTGAGAGACACTTTGTTGCTTTGAGAATCCATCTCTTCATCAGTAAAATGAGAATGATCCTACTCCTACTTAGGAGAGTAGTGAGGATACTTGGGTTCAACATGATAATTTTTAAAAGAACTTTACAAATCACAGTGAAATCTGGATCATCGTTCCCTGGACTCTGCAGTCTCTGGAGGCAGGGTCCCTGCAGCGAGGTCTGTATTTCCCAGCCCCCACCTTCCGGTGGGAAGGACCCAGGAGGTATTTGTCACCTACTAGGTGAGAAGAAGAGAGTGAGGATGGGGAGGCAGGGGACGAGCAGGTGGGTGAGCTGAGGCAAGACGAGGTGAGGCAGGCCTTGGCTTGGGCCTGGATAGACAGAGGGAGTGGGGAATGCAGGAGCCAGGAATGCTGGAGTCTGGGAAGAGCATGATTTCTGCAGAGTCTGGAGGAGCCACACTGATGGAACAGGGGTGCCAGAAGGACTCTGTCTGCATTGGCCTTTCTCATTTTGCTTAAGGGCCTGGAGGGATCTGTGGCCCGGAGGGGCCTAATTATGCTCTTTGCCATTTCAACCCAGGGCTCTTGGAGCCTTTTTTTTTTCAGGCTTATAATAGACAATGCTAATGTCATTATTAATATTTAATAGTAATGATGCTAATAATGCCCTGCATTTATATGGTCTCTCCAAAGAGCTCAAAGAACCCTGAGTTCTTTTTTTATGAAACAATTTGACTGGTGTAGGCAGTGGGAGGTGGGGAGGGCTGGGCAGTAGAGAGGGATGGAGGTGTGGAGTACACAAACCCCAGCAAGGTAAAATGATCCAGCCAAGGTCACAGGGCAGGGGAGTTGGTGCTCGATTGGCTACTAGGGTTTCTTGTGTAGAACTCTGCCCTCCACTCCCCAGGGCATCGAGGTCTGAGGAAGACGCCCTGCTATGGGAATTTTTTGGTCCTGGCAAGAGTCATGCCATCCAGGGAGCAGGAAGGAACAGTCTTGGGGGGCAGTTGTGACCCTGAAAGTGGGCTGGGCTCCAGAGCAGATGACTATTGCGTGTTTTGGACTAAACCCGCTAATAAGCAGGCACAAAAATGGGCTCCAGAAGGGGCAGGTGGTGACTCTGGAGTCCTTGACTAGATTCTGCAGGCCTCTCTGAGCCTTGGGCGAGCACTTGTTTTCCTGAATCCCTGAACATCTGGTCTACAATCCTAGGAAGTAGCTTTAGCCTACACGTGTCAGGTCGTGACCTCACCACGGATGCGCAGCACCATCCAGGAAGCTCCACTGTCACGGGAAGAAAGGCAGCGTCCCCTGGAGAAAGCCAGCAGGGGAGCTGGAAGGCAGTGGAGTCAGGAGGACCTTGGTTCCTATTCCAGTCACTCTATTCATTCGTTGTGTGACCTTAGGCTTCTAAGCCTCAGCTTCCCCATCTGAAAAATGCAGAGGAGACTCAGAGCTACAAGGGTCTGATAAGGCGATGTATTCATGTTGAACACTCATGGAGGGGTAGTGGGAGCCTCAGGCCTCTGTATCAGCAGGTAGAGTGTCCAGGGTGGGTAATGCTAGTGGTGACCTCCTTACCAGCCTGGTCCTGAGTTGTGACCTCCATGTGCCTTCTGGTTCACCTCCCTTGGATCCTGCCCATTTCAGAGTCATTTCTTTGCCCTTCACACTGATTCTATGAGCCCCCTAATGATCTGGTGGATTCCTTTTCCACGTATCACAGTCAAAGTCTATTTCAACTGCCTGTGAGTGAGAACCTGGGTAGATTCAGGACTTAAAGTTCCTAGCACAGTGCCTAGAATAAAAAGAGTGTTCAATAAAAGATAGCCAGTAATTGTCAGAAGATAATGTATTCATCTATCCATCTATCCATTCACCCATCCATCCATCCATCCATCTGTCTGAACATTCATCCACTTAACAGGCAAATGTTGATATCTCTTGTATCAGGTATTGTACCAAGTACTGGGGATACCAAGGAGAATAAGATATGGTATATGTTCTTGGGAAGCTCACACTCTAATGGTAAGACTGACTTGTAAAAATAAAATACAATCTGGTAAATGGTATCAGCCAAATTTGCATAGAGTATTATAGAGAGGTCCCTACTCTGGGCTGGTAAAACTCAGAAACAGAAAGTACTTTCAGTGAGTCCTGCAGGAGGGTCCCTGGAGCCCAGATGTGGGTTTGGTTGGGAGGAATCAGTAAGGGTTGGGCCAGGAGGGAGCAGCTGCTGGTGCAAAGGTGGTAGTGTGGAGTTTCAGGAGGGATTTGGTGTGAGTCTTGAGTTGAGGGTGCAAGGAAGGGCTAGGTCAGAGTGGGGATGGGCTTTTATCAGAGAACAACAGGAACTGTTGCAGGAATCTGAGGCTGTGAAAGGTAGTCTGCAGTGTGTGCTTTGAAAGTTTCTTCAGGGGCCAGGGGAAGGTGGGGTGTGCAGGAGAGACATAGGCCTCTAGCAGATGTTGGCGAGTCAGGCATTTGCTTAGGTCACAGGCAAGGTGATGAAGGTCTGGAAGTGTTCTTAGCATTGCACTCACACCTGTGCTAGCCAGCCAGAAGCATACAGTTGGGTGCCCAAGAGCTCCTAATATCCCCACAGGTGCCTCATCCTGTCCACCTGTGATGGTCAAACTTAGGGGCTAATGTGGCCCAGCTGCTGCTGTGAAAGTTTTTTTTTAATTTTAAAAGATAAAACAGAATTTCATAACAAGATAATAGGAGAATAACAATAGTTAATGTTGTTATCTTCAAAGTAGTTACTGAGGGAGTGTTTTGCAGATGCAGTTAACTCTACAACCAGTTGACTTTAAGTAAGGATGTTACACTTGATAATGTGGATGAACTTTATCCAGTCAATTAGAAGGCCTTAAGAGCAATAAGAAATTCTGCTCCAAGATTAAAGAAAACTGACAACCCAGCTCCCGTGGTTGTATAAGCCAATTCCTTTAAATGTATCTAATATATATGCAATACATATAATGTATATATTTTGCATGCACATACATGCACGGTCCCTGACTTATGATTTCTCACCTTACACTGGTATGAAAGTCACACATATTCAACAAAAACTGCTTTGAATTTTGATCATTTCCCAGGCTGGCACTATGGAGCATTGCACTTGTTTTTGATGGCAGTGGCCATGATCGTGAGGGTAAACATGATACTCTACAGCAGACTCTGTTGCTAAGCGATAATGTTTAGTAGGCTGGGTGTATTGAATGTGATTTGGACTTAATGATATTTTCAGTTTACAATGGAATTTTGGGGATGTAACTCCATTGTAGGTCTGGGAACATCTGTATATTTTGCCAGTTCTGTTTTTCTGGAGAATCAGGCTGAAATGTTGCCCTTTGCCCATTCTATCTGCTGCTTCTCTTGGTTCCTGCTGTCTCAGTCAGCTGGGGCTGCTGTAACAAAATACCCTACACTGACTGGTTTAAGCTTCAGATATTTATTTCTCATAGTTCTGGAGGCAAAGTTCAAGATTAAGACACTGGCAGATCCAGTGTCTGGTGAGAAAGAACTGGTTTGCATTTGGCCATTTTCTCATGGCAGAGAACAGAGCAAGCCCTCATGTCTCCTCTTAGAAGGGCACTAATACCATTTCTGGGTTCCCTCCTTATGACCAAATTACTTCCCAAAGGCTCCTCTCCAAACACCATCACACTGGGGATTTATGTTTCAACTTATGATTTGGGGTGGAAAGAGACACAAATATTCAGACCAGAGCAGTTCACTTCTGAAAATGGCATACTCTGGACTTTCCTACCCTCTCTGTCTTCTCCCTGTCGGCAGCCCCACCCTGCATCCTGCCAACCACTTAGTCCTGCCAACTTGCCCCTACCCTAGGCCTCACCTATGCATGGCCTCCTCTTGCCCCCTCTCACAGTCTTAGCTCTGTCCCTCACCAGTTTCTGCCCCCATCCTTGGTCTTATCCCATCCTGGACACGCAAGCCAGATCCTATTGCCCTCCTGCTAAAAATTCCCCAGCCTCTCTTGCCTCCAGGTTAGATTCCAGGCTCTTTCTCTGACACCCAGGGCTCATGGTGATACTGCAATCTGGTCCCCTCTTTAGTCCACTCTGCTTTCTTAACCTTCCCCTACTCACTCCAGCCATACCTATCCGCTTGGCCTTTCTGGAAAGGGCTTCCTTGTTTGAAACAGAGATCTTCTCCTTCTTCTCTACCTGGCTAAGCCCCCCATCTCTCCTTCAAGAATTAGGCCGGCAGTAGCCACCCCCAGCTCTGCTCTGGACTCTCTGTGGCCTTCGGTATCCTCTGCAGTGGCCTCACACATCACAGGATGCCCACTTTCTAATCTATGTGGTGGTGGGTGTCACCACTGCAATTGATGCCTTTGCTCCCAGCTTGGTGTTGGTGCCCAGTATCTGTGTTTGTCCTGTGTTCCTTTCTAGAGGCTCAGGATGGAGCTAGATGGGACACGCTGGGGCACATGTGGCTACTTCTGTCCTTGCCCTGGGTGCCCTGCTTGTGTAGTGCAAATGCCTCTAAACAGGTGCAGCATTGCACCAGGGCCTGGCACGGGGAGAAGCATCCTTCTTGTCATTTCAACCTGCTACTGTGCATGGACCCAGGCTGAAGACCTCTTGGGATAAGCTGGCCACCATGATCTGAGGAGCATCCTAGGCTCCCTGGCTGTCAGAGGCCATGAGGTGGGTGCAGACCTCCCTGTGGGGGATAGCGAGGTCCAGGGCAACTTCATAGAGGCACACAGCCTGTGCTCAGAAAGCCTGTGCTTTCGTTTTCTCCTGTTGCTGTCTGGGAATTAAGTATAAATTTTAAACAAGAAGCCCAGAGTTCTATTTGGCATGATGTACTACTAATTCTGTTGTTGATCTGGTTGCTTTATTAAAAACAGTTTTTGAAGTAACTGGTTCAAAGGGAACTGGCAGGAGGATGACCCCACTCTCACTCCTAAAGGAGCGGTGCTCCACTCACAACTTCAGCCTCTGCCTTTGCTTTGTGAATCTCAGGGAAGCTTCAGTGTTTGGATCCCTATGAGGTCCTTAAAGCCTGGGATATGGCCTGTGGTGGTAAAAATGTATTTTATATTTTTAAATAGTTAAAAAAAATCAGAAGACTATTTTATGACACATAAAAATAATATGAAATTCAGATTTCCGTATTCATAAATAAAGACTGATTGGAACACAGCCACGCTTGCTCATTTATGTATTTCCTATGGCTGCTTTCGTGCTATGCTGGCAGCTGGGTAGTTGCAATGGAGACTGTTCAGCCACACAGGGGAAAACATTGACTTGCTGGTCCTTTGCAGAAAGTTCAGACCATGCCTCTGTCACCTGGAGCCTAGAATCAGAGATGAAAGGGTTGTCACTCCTTGACACTGGGGCATTGGGTCTCTTTTCTGCTTTAGCTCAGTGATTCTCAGCCAGGGAGGTTTGGTGAAGCCTGAGGACATCTGCGGTTATCACGATGGGGCTGCATATGCGGTGGGGAGGCGGGTAAGCTTTGGCATCTAGTGTGTGTGGGTCAGGATGCCGCTAAGCACCCCACGAGGCTCACAACAGTCCCCCACATCTAAGAATTCCTCTGCCCCAAATGTCCACAGTGCTGGACCTGAGAAGCCCTGTGTTGAAGAAAAGGCAGGGGCAGCCAGGCTCCCGGAGGTCTTCCGTACTGGGGAGTAGTCAGAACTTCCAGCAGCCTGGAACCGAGCAGCTGGAAGACAGAGAGCATAGAGGGAGTGGGTGGTGGAAAGGATGAGACTCCTCTTTCCCAGCGACCTGCAGCTCCTATACCTACTCGGGCCCTGGGCAGACCTCACATGGGAGAACAGCCTCTTTCCCTGCATCCCCCAAGGACCAAGATAGGTACATATCTGGTGGCCAGGTAAACTTGACCCTGGAGAGAGAGGTGGTTATCAAGGCTACCAGCCATGATCAAGGGAGGGGTGCCAGGGGTCAGAGATGCAGTGAGGGGCCTGCAAAGTCTCCCAGGGGGACAGGGGAACGGGGTGCCTGGACTCAAGCGGAAGAAGCGTGAGGCTGGGAGCCTTGGAGGAGCGCCTGGCACTGCTCCCATCAGCCTTCTGGAGAGTGCGAGGAACAGATGCCGTGGCTGTCAGATGAGAGGCTCCTGGCACTTTGGGAAATTGCAGAATTAACAAAAGGACGGTTGCTTTCAGGAAACACAGGCAGGGGCTCAGTGTGCACAGCTGGGCTTGCCTCTGGGGATTCTCTTTCCTGGAAGGGTGAGGGGCAGGGCCCTCCTGCCTGGCCTCTGGGCTAGGGTGCATAGGGGTTGGGTGGATAGAGGGCAGAGGTGGCTGAGCATCAGCCTGGGGGTAGAACAGGGTCAGGTTAGAGCCAGAGCGAGGGCCCAGGCTGTCCCTAGCTTGGAGTCTCAAATGTGGCAGGCTGTCTGGAGGTCAAGTCATCTATCCTTATGCCTCTGGGTCCAGCCCGGCAGATGGTGTCTTGTGGGCCAAAGACCCAAGCAGAGGGGCCCTCAGCAGGAATGAGAATTCACCAGCTGTTACTTGCAAAGACTCCAAGGCAGCAGCCAGCTCTCCTGGACAAAGAGGGGTGTATCTGAGGCTCTGCAGGGAGCCTGTGCCTTCCTGGGTGGGGAGCGGGCAGCTGGAGCAGCCTCGTCCGGGATGCTTACCCGGCCTGCGGGACAGGCAGGAGGCTGGGATTAGTGCTGCGAAGTGCAGGCCCTGAAGACATTTCGGGATACAGTATGTAACCTAGGTGGTGTTTAGAGTGGGAGGATTGGACCCCATGTCTCTAAAATCTAAAAGAATAAAAAAAAAAAAAAAAAAAAGAGAACGGCGGTAAGCATTTTCTCAAGTGTGGGTGGTTCTAATTGCAGATCAAAAGAAGGTACTTTCTAATGCTGAGGTGTGAGATGAAAGATCAGTGACCCAGGAGCTGTGGACTCTTTCTCTGGTCTAGTGGCTGTGGGATGGCTAGAGGTCCCCCAACCAGGTAGTCCAGTGTAGCTCTGCCCTTCCGCTTCTTTGTCCTGGGAGCTGCAGTGGCTGAAGGATGAGAGGTGGTGGGGGCGTTTAACACTCTGGGGGCCCCTGGGCATTGGCTCAGAGATCCCCCGACTGGGTGCAGCCCCACCCATTTGGGAAGTGAACTGGCCATTGCTACGTCCATGACTGGAAGGGTGAGCAGGGCCAGAGTGCAAGGAGCAGCAGACAGATGCGGGGGTCGTGCTCCTCATTTGCCGGAGTGCCATCCCTCTCCCTGTCACATCTCTCCCGGGCCCAGCTGACAGATGAGCCTCGGAGGAGGCTAGGGGGGCTCCTTCCCATTGGCCAGTGTCCTGGCTTCTTCCCCATTTCCTGCCAGGTTTCCTCGAGCCAGCTTCATTGTTAGCTGGGGGCCTCGGGGGACAGACTTCAGATGGAGGGAAACGGGTGGGTCCGTGTTTGGTTTTGTGGGAAGGAGTCTCTGAACCAAGAACCTATTTGGCTAATGAAGTCATAATTACTCCCAGGCTTACTAATAGGATGAAAGCCAGGGGCTCGGTTAAAAGCCACTGATGGACCCTCGAGAGCTTGTCTGACAGTCTGAAGAGGGGCTGGAGAATGGGAAATGGACAGAGTTGGACATTGGGGTAGGGAAGAGGGAGGGAAGGAGGTGTGGTGGGGCTTTGCCCTGGTCTGGGTTCTGCCTGCTTCTGGGAACCAACGCCGCACCTACGTCCTCCTCAGATTAGCACACGACAAAACTCTGGAGAATGAATTTTCTCTTCCTTCCCCCAAATTCCCCCAATCTACTGCAGCTCACAGCTGTCTGTTTGGAAGGAAACTAGAGGGCTAGGGGCTGTCCCAAGCAGCCAAAAATCCCTAGTGATTTCTATTTGACTTTGCAATGAGTGTATTTCAAAACTCCTGTCACTCCCTTACGTGACCTTGAAAGCCCCTCATTCTTTTGCAGCACAGTTTGGCCCTAGTTCAAAATGGGACTCTGAGCCAGGGATGGTGGTGAACACCTCTAATCCCAGCACTTGGCAGGCTGAGGCAGGAGGACTGAAATTTCAAGCCCAGTTTGGCCTACTTAGGAATTTAGGCCTTGTATCAAGTTAAAATAAATAAATAAATAAAAATTTAAAAGGGGTAGAGCTAAAGCTCAGTGAGAAGGCCCTAGGTTCAATCCTCAGTGCCACAAAAACAAAACAAGGAAGCAGCCAGGGTTCGCTCTAACCCAGTTGTCCTGCCACAGACTGTGTGATGGTCCTAGGAGTATCCAGCCGGTGCCTCCTGTCACTTAACTGTGCCGACCAGCAACACAGAGAAAGACCTTCCTGTTTCTCCTCTTCATGGAGATCATTGCTGTGAGCCGGTAGGGATGGTTTGGCTGAGGGAGGCTCCGCTGGCCCTCAGAACCGATTGTTTTGATGATGGTCTTGATAGTCCCATTCCCTGGGAACCCTAAATTGTATGCCCAAAGATTGGAAGTAAATCTCAGTACAAACGATCCTGGGGAGGTGACTCCATCCAACTCCATCGAGACCAGTGTTGTGGGACATTGGCTGTCTTGTGGTCATTCTATCTCAGGACAAATCCAAGCCTTCTGGGTGACTGTCTTTACCCTCTCCTGCCACGTGGGCTGTTTGCGCTGTCCCAGTGGCCAGGCTGGAGCTGGAGAGAGCAGGAGGAGGGTCAGAAAAGATGGACAGACTTTTCTGATAAGTGAGCATGGCAAGTTTCTAGGCTTGAAAGACAGACAAGAGCACTTAGGGGACCTTGGGAAAGTTAATTAATAAGACTGTAGAATGGACCTCATGCTCTGGACACTAATCACTGGCCCTTCCACCCAGCCAGGAATCTGCTGAACTTGCTTTTAGGAAAACAGATCTTGCCTACCCCACCGCCATCCCTTGCCCCGACACCAAGAGGACTAAACCACAAGCCGGTGCACTGCAGTACATGCCACCAGGTGGACAACTCTTGCCCACATGGTATCTGGCTCCACTGCAGGGACCACAGGTCCTCAGGATCGGTCGACATGTATTTATGGGTCACTCACTGTGTGAGGGGCAGGCTGGTGCCACAGCGTGTAGGAGGTTTGGGTCACTGGCCCTGCCCTGCAGACATAGAGGAGTCAAATCCCTGTAGGTCCAGGGAACTAGGCTGGAGGCCAACGGTCGGGAGGAGCAGGATGTGGGGAAAGACTTGGGAGAGGCCAGCCTGTGGGGTGGCATTGTGACTTGAGCCTGGCTGGAGGGTGGCAGGGCTTGTGAAAGCAGACTAGCAGCTGGGAGGAATATTTTGGTGGGCAGAAGAAGGGAAGGGGTAGGGTTGCTTCTCTCTTTACTTATATTAAGTCAGTGATGATAGAGACACTCTTCATAGAATTTTTTTACATTCAAACCATTTAGATCCTTTCAACGATCTAGGAGGGAGCTATAATTACAATCTCAGTTTTGTAGATGAGGAAACTCAGGCAAGGAGAGGGGAAGGAACTTGCCTGAGGTCACGGCTACAGTCTGACCTGTCTACACAATTCAACTCTTCTTGGGGCTCAAGGAAGAACAGGAGAAGGACAAGCCCCTATTGCTTCCCTGCCTCTGGTCATATGAGCACGGGGCCCACAGCCTCTCCTGAGCCCTCCTGCCACTGCAGAGGGGCAGAGGGGAGGGGAGAGGAGCAGGTCAGAGCTGGAGTATGTTCAGAGCTGACAGGCACAGCTCTGGCAAGATGCCTTTGAAGTCCAGATCTAATGCTTCACAGAGATGCCCATTCACACTCTAAGGGTATCGATGAAGGGTTGTTTTTGTTTGTGTTCATTTGCTTGGTTGTGGTGGTACTGGGGATTGGACTCTGGTCCTTTGCACAGAGCTGTGTTCCCAGCCCTATTTATTTATTTGTTTATTTATTTATTTTTTGAGACAGGGTCTTACTAAGCCACTAAGTTGTCTAGGTTGGTGTCAAACTCATGATCCTGTTATGTCAGCTTCCCAGACTGCTGGGATTACAGGCATATACCATGGTGCCTGGTTGTAGCCCAGGGTTTTAGAGTCAGATAAATCTGGGACCTAGTTCTGGCCTTGGGCGAGTTATTCTGTCATTCAGAGTTAGTTTCCCCAAGTGTTACAGGATACACAGCTACTGAGCACCAAGGGCTGTGTGCCAGTTAGCAGAGACGGTTTGCATAAAGTGCACATCACCCTGCCTCGTGTGGTTGGTGTCTACATTATTAGCTTACCTTCCCCTTTTAAGTGACTTAATGTAAATGTATTGTGGCCCAAATACCATCTGGTGCCTTCTTGCCTCCTTGACATCAGCATTATAAATGGTTCAGTTCCTTGCCAATTCCATAGTCTAAGTAAAGCAAAGCCCTCCCCTCGATTTTTGCTAATTCCTATAGGTTCATGCTTTGATCCCTACATTCCCACAAAGCCTCTGTTTCACCCAACATCCATTTAGATGTAAAATCCACCAACTTTGCTAGTTGGCATAAAATGGCCACTCACAGGAGGCGGACCCATGGACTGAATGTGACCTGATTACTGGTTGGCAGCATGAGGACGCACAGTGTCCCTGTGACCTCGGGGTACTCCAGCATTAGCCTGCATCAGAATCACCTGGAAAGCCTGTTAAAACAGGTGCCAGTGTGTCTCGTATAGTGGATCTGTGTGAACCCAAGAATCTGTATTTCTGCCAGTTCCCAGGTGACTCTGATTCTGCTTGAGTAGGAGACAGACTTTGAGACCTGCTGCGTTAACCATTCTGCTTGTCTCTGCCCCTCCAGTTCCCCGCCACTGGAGTCCCCAAGTCAGCTCTTCTTTTACACAAAACTCTCCTGAACTTCTATTTGCCCAGATCAATCCTGGACCCTTTGTGTTCATAGGATTCTACCTTTGAGAGGACAGCTGGGATCCTAAACATCCATAAGGTATAACTTCATTTCTGCATTTTGGTGTCCTCCCTGGCTGCAGTTGGCTCTCTGCTGTGGCCTCCACTGCCTGGCCTAGGGTGGGGAAGCTGAGGCAGGACTCAGGGTCTGTGTGTGAACCCCGACCCGATGGAGTCCTGGTCTATACAATGCCACACTTCCCCGCAGTGAGCCCTGGGCTAGTCAGCAGTAAGTCTTGTGGATGGGATGGGACTGGGGTTGGGGGCTGGGCTGCTGGGCCACAGCTGTGGCTCCAAATTGCTGTGAGGCCCACTGCCTAGTCCGTGCTCCAGCGGGGACTGACATCAAACAAATGGGCTCTGATGCATTAAGTGGGGAGGAGGCGAGCGGAATGGCCCCCGCAGCCCCCCACTGCATATAATATAGAAGCGCAAGGCCGCCTTGATGAGGGGGGCTCTAATGAAGTCCCCAGCCCAGCCCTTTGGGGGCAGCTGGGCAGAGCCGGTACAGCCTTCGCTCTTAATAAAGATTGGAAGATGACTTGTCCCCTCCCCACTGGGTCTGTTAATCCACCTCCAAGCTGGAGATTAGCATTTCTAATGGGCTGGGAGGCGCAGCCTTCAGGAGACAGGGATGAGGGATGACAGATATTCTGGGGGTCCCTGGGGCCCTGATGAGAGTGGTTGCTTTGTTTGGTCTCAGTTGAATTGAGGTGGGCTTTCTTCAAACAAGATGCTCCCTTCATTTCCACTCTGTCTCCTTGGTGGAGGCTCTTGTTCTAAAAACTTTGTTCATTGAACCGCAGAATGGCATATACATGCTACATATCTAAATATCCAATATCTACAGAGGATGGTACAAAGAAGTTGAATTCACTCAGCTACTTCTTTCAAAGGAACGGCTGCCTCATTCATTCACGGTCATTCATTTTGTCTGTGTTGCGTGCTGGGGATTGGACTATGGAAGCAGAGGTGAAAAAAAAATTCTGATACTCAGGATATTCAAAATTTAGTGAAAGAAGTAGATAGTAGGTATTGTATGCCAAACTCTACGACATATGCTCTAGAAGATCTAAACCAGACCAAAAAGGTGTGAGGATACAGGGGTGTCAGAGAAGACCTCCTGAGACAGTGTCACCTGAGCTGATTGTTGAAAGTGCGGCAAGTCAAGTGAGGTGCACACCTGTAGTTCCAGCTGCCTGGGAGACCAGCGCTACACCCAGGAGTCTGAGGCCAGCCTGAACAGCATAGTGAGACTCTTTCTCAACAAAACAAAGTGAAGCAAAGCAAAGCAGACTAAACCAAATCAGAACAACCCAGAAAGAGGTGTGCTCTAGCACACAGGCCACAGCCCGCCTTCAAGGAGCCTGGGAGGGGTGGTCTGCATGGAGACAGGGGCTTGGAGGAGCTTGGAACTGAAAGGAGGAAGAGTCTGAAATCAGTGTTGCAAATTTTATGAGCATCAACGTCAGTAATTAAGAATTGTCCAGGAAGCCAGGCGTGGTGGCGAGCGCCTTTAATCCCAGCACTCGGGAGGCTGAGGTAGGCGGAGCGTTGTGAGTTCGAGGCCTGGCTTGGGTTACAACGCAAGCGCAAGATCGGCCTGAGCTACATAGTGTGATCCTGCCTTGAAAAACTAGAGCTGGGAGTTTGGCTCAGTGGCTTAAGTGCCTGTCTGTCAGGTGTGAGGTTGTGAGTTTGATCCCCAGTGCCACAAAAAAAAGAATTGTCCAGGAGATGGGGTGTGGGAGGTTAAGGTGAGGAGTCCAAGCAGACCAAACTTTGGGTCGTAATTTGTTTACTGAACCCACATTTATTGAGTCCTTTGTCCAGGACATGCTTATATCACTTTTCCTTCCCTATCTCCCAGGCAGACTGAGTTTCCTAAGGACTAGACCACTCTCCTATTTATCTTACACCATCAGCTGGCTCTGAGTGGGTGATCGGCACATGCTTTTGAACTGATTGCCAACCTGGGAAGTGCAAGTTTCTCCCTTTCAAGGGGAGCTGGAAATGGCTAGAATTTAAGGTATGGAGGGCAGGGAGGGGTGACGAAGCTGGAGAGCAGAGGGTCATGGCACCAAAAGTTTAACATGCCAAACCAAGGAGTTCAGCTTTTATCCTGTTGGAGGGAGCGAAGAGAACAATGTAACTGTATTTTAGAAGATCTTTGTGGCTACAGTTTCGTGGGGAAGTAGTTGATATAGGAGGCAGGGACACTGGTACTAAGAGGAGACAGTGCAAATGAACAGGATTTCAGACCCAACCTTGAGAGGGAACAGAGGATTTCAGGGGCTGTGGGACAACCCCACGGGTTACCAACAGTTCAGCAGGACCCAGACCTGGAAACAAAGGTTTCTCTTGAATCTAATGAAAAGATAACTCCTCAAGTCAAAGATGTATCTTGAGGACTTTTTGAAAGGAGAGTAAACAGAGCGAACTGGAGAGTTACTTGGTGATTGTTTTGTTTTTTTTTTTTTTTTTGCACCTGGGATCGAACTCACAACTTTGTGCCTGCCCAGCAGGCACTTAAGCCACTGAGCCAAACTCCTGGCCCTAGTTTTTTGAGACAGGGTTGCACTATGTAGTTCAGGCTGGCCTTGAGCTCACGTTGTAGCCCAAGATAGCCTCGCACTCACAACCCTCCACCCACCCCAGCCTCCAGAGCGCTGGGACTAAAGGCGTGCGCCACCACGCCTGCTCTACTTGGTGATTCTTTAACCAAGAGAGCTGGATCTGCGTTTCCTAGGGAGTCCTTTTGTCCTGACTGCCCAGTACTGCCCAGGCACTGCCTTCTCTGCAACACCCCCGTACCGTGAGCACTGGGAGGGAGGTGACAGCACCTGGGGTCCCTCTGCAATAATCCCACCTGAGTGATGCTCTTGGACCAGCCCTCAGTGAGACATAGCATGACGACTGGCCAAAGTGTCAAGAAAGGAGGCAGGCAGAAGCTGAGGACCCTCCCCTTCCCCACAGCCTCATCGCTGTCTTCACTGTCTGGTTGTTGATTGAGATTTTTTGAGGCTATGAAAAGGCATTTTGGTTTGTAAGTTAGCAGTTGTATTCAGTCTTTCAAGAATATTAAATGTAATCTGAGCAACCACTTTGAAGATAACATTATGCAATATAATAATCATTGTTAAATTCCTATTATTTTGAAATCCTGCATCGCTACTGTTTTTTGTTGTCATTTTGTTTTTGTTGTTTCTTGCTTGTTCACTTTTTGATTTTTCCGTGTTTTCTTCTCTTTAAAATAAAAATAATTAATAAATAAATACATGCAATGTAGAATCTAAAAAAAATATTAAATGTCTGTCCTGTGTCACGGACAGTGCTGGATAGACCCTAGTGTTCTTCTTCCAAAAAGGAGTAAAGAGAAGAGGCCACTGTCGTGCACTTTCTCTCCTTCTCTCAACTGCCCCAGCACTTTGGAAATAGTGTGTGCACACACAGGTATGTGAATCAGGGTGTCTCCCCGACGGTACACATTCCTATACCAGTCACTCTATGTTTAAAACACAAATTTTGGAAATGGGTTTTCTAGAATAAGACCAACTTGTAAAATGGGGCTGGTACAATGGAATAGCGCATTATCTGGTGCATATGAAAACTCCTTTGGTTTACTTCTATCATTAACTCCTTGACACTCTCTCCACCCAAAGAAGATGAACAAATCACATGGCTAGAATCCATTTTGAACAACTTTTATTATACGTTTAGTGTTTTCTATACAAAAGAAATCAGTTTTTTTTTACAGTGATTCAAAAAAAATTCTGAATAATTTGGCCTTTTCATTGTTCATGCAGTCAGTTTATAAGTCCATGTATTAGACGGTCCTCCACGGCCCAGAAGTCTTCCCTGCTGAAGGTCATGCGTGACACCCTCAGATAATGCATCTGTCGCCAACCAAGTTGGTTAATGCAAGGTCACTCGCAAAAAGGAAAGGACAAGATGTGAGAGGGGTTAAAACAAGTTGTACCACGAGAGTTAAATGTTTAACCAACAGAAAAAAAAGATCAGACCAATTCGTGGATGGGTGGAAACGTGGGAAAGTATGGAAACAGAGGGAAAAATGTTTACCCACTGAAAAGAACACAGGGGGATGGCGGGGACAGAGCAGGAGGTCCTCCAGGGTCCAGCATGGTTGGGGGTGGGACCAGGACAGAAGGGGGCCATGTCACAGGCGACTGATGCTCAGCTCAAAAGGAGCAAGAAGTTGGCAAAGAGCTGGGGAGCCAGGCAGAGGGACAACACTGACTGAGGACATTGCATTTGGGAATCAGAAAAAAAGAGCAGGTCAGGGTCATCTGAACTGCATCCTATTTGAAAAAGAAACACAGTAATGCACAAAATTCTGGATCTCTTCTCCCAGATTTTTGTGTTTATTGCTTCACTGCAGTCTTTACATCTGTTGAATTCCAGCCCAGCAAATACCAGGGTGGCAGGCTTGTTGAGTCCCACTGCCTCTTCACCACCCTGTGGCCAAGGGCAGAATGGACAGGGAACCCCTGCCACAACCCCACTCCCAAGGAATACAGTGTGCTCAGGGCAAGATGTGCGACACAGCAAGAGACACCGTTCTGGGAGTACCGTCTAGGTTTCACAGTCAAAAACAGCTCGCCATTCTAGGCTACTGGCCTGGGGGCTGCCCATAACTACACAGCTGGGTTAAACACAGGCTGTTACACGCTGACTGATCTCAGACTCAGAAAAATCCTTCTTGTCTTTCATTTGGGAGCTGCTGGGTGACGTGGGAGGAATGGTAGAGAGGTTCCACAGGGTGGAGCATGGGACAGTAATACCTGTTTCCAAAGAGGCAGTTGTGGGGAGATGAACAGCACAGGGCAAGGAATCAGAAGGCCCAAGGTCAAGCCCTGGTCCTACCTTGCCTCACCAGCTCTGCCTCACAAGCCCATCCCTTTACCTCCCTGCATTTTCATATCCTTGTCTGCACAATGAGTCACTTCAATTAGATCAGCACTGAGATTCCCTCACAAGCTGAAATCTGAATCTGTCCTAGGCTAGACACTGCTGTATCTGTTTCATTTCCATCCTATCACCATGGAACATCCATTTAATACTAATGGATGGATAAGAGGAGCCCTGGCTTTGGGTGTGGCTGGGGACACTGTTGAGTGGGTGGTGTGGCTTCCCTGGGTAGTCCCTTCTTCCCCGGGTTCTCTCGTGAAAGTGTCACAGGAAGGTCATTTCTTAGAAGAGGAGGAAGAGAAAGCACGTTTCCTTCCCTGGGTTGTCCAGGGTGGGGACAACCACAATCCTGTTCGGACTCACATGGGGTGGCCCCGTCTAGTTTAAGGGAAAGAACTGCCCGGGAGTTCAGCTCTGCCCAGTTGGCCTGTGCCTCGTAGCACATGGAGCCTCCTTCTGTCACTTCAGGCTCTTTGCTTCACTGGCTTCAGTTCTATTTTTCTTTTTCGAGTCAGGGACCTTTTACATGCTACTCCTAAGCCATCATGCAAAGCTCATGTAGGGTCCTTGGCTTCATTATAACAAAGTCACCCTGTGTGCCAAAATGGGTGAACCTCACCACAGCTGTGGGCCTGTGTTTGGTAGAAACTGATTACACTGGTAACCACCTCAAGGTGTCGGGTGGAGAGTGGGCTCTGGGAACGTGCTCGCCTCTGAGCCCCAGACCCACAGAAGGTCAGAGAAGCTTTACCTCTTATCAGTGTCAGCAAAGCAGCCTCACAAAAGCTGAGAAAAAAGAAGTGTCCCTGCTACTTCCACCAACTGGCAGTTAGAGACGTTCTAAGACTCAGCCTGGCTCAGTACAACGTTCCAGGAGGAACCACAAAGAGCTGAAGCCCGTGCCACTCTTGGGGAGCATTCTCTGCTCCTTCAGATTGCTCTTTCTGTCTAGGCTCTGCCACAGGAATCACCCCAACAGGGTCTATTCCTGGGGACCTCTCTTCTTCCCCAAGCTGTGCAATCATGCTCTCACACAGCCCTTGACATCACATCTCTTGAGCCCAGATATGGACTCACCCTTTGCAAGATGCTGCCTCAGTCTGGACTGTTCCCTGCTGCCAGCGCAGCTCTGATTGGGCTGTGGTCTGCTGCATGCACATGTGCGTGCATGGGTGCTACACATGGCAGGGGAGCCTGTTCCTTAGCTGGAAACTCACACACAGCTATGGGTCCATCTCCATCCCTTCCCAAACTGACTGCTCAGGGATACTGGGAATGCACTCCCTGGGCCCACACTGATCTACCTTGCTGGGGAATAAGGCGAGCACTGCACAGCTCTTGGCTGTGTGGTCACTTTTCCAGACCTCAGGACTTCCCAGGCAGGGGGTGGACCAGATGTCTCCAACCTCTCAGGGTAGAGGAGATGGACAAGGGAGGAGGTTGGTCTGGCTCTCCCTTTAGTTTAAAGCCAGCCATCTCCATAACAGCAAGGAAGGGAAGGGTTAAGTCCTGTTCACCATAACTAAGGTAAAGAGGGGACAACTGGTTCCAACCTGGCTTCCCTGCTCTTTGGGTGGCCCATGCCCTCTGAAGGAAAGTATTCAAAGGAGAGACTGAGTGGGCATCAGAACACAGAGAGATTAAGCAGCTTGCCTCAGTGGGCAGGAGTGTTCCTCAACGCCCCCAGCAAGTCATGATCCTGCCCAGAGTCGCTGAGCAGATGGACCAAGCTCTCCCTGGGAAGCCTCTGCCTTCCAGCTTGGGGTCATTAGTAGCTCAAACAACAGAGCACAAAATGCTCCCAACTCAATGGCCACTGTGGCCTAAGTCAGTGATCGTAAAGTCAGCCTTGTATGGGCAGGGATCACATCAGACGTTGGTCACCAAGGTATTCAGGGAACAGGCCTCAGCCCAGACTAGATGTTCACTGCGTATTTGATGGATGGACGGATGAGAGTGCGGGCAGCCACCAGGCTCAGGGCTGAGCATGCAGGTGGGACGGCAGCCTAGAGTCACTGCAAGGTGACCTACACCTTTCCCCCGACCCCAGCTGGACAGGCCAAAGCACCAATGGTACTGCCCACTCCCAGCATTGTTGGTAATGTTTTGGAGCATTTGCTTGAGAGACCCAGCTGGCAGGGAGTGCTGGGCAATACTGGTGTCCTGCTGAGCTGGGGTGGACTCGGAAAGCTCCTCATCTCTTCCTCAGTCATGCTACCTTACACCTCAGAATCTGATCCTTCTGAGAATCTGCCATCTTTGCTTGGTAGAAGGTCCAGATTTGCTCCTGCCTAGAGGACTATGATCGCTTGGTGATGGGAAGCAGCTGTCAGCACACACAAAACAATACCCCGAGAAGACGGTACAGCCCCTGGCAGGACTCTGGGATGGGATGCAAAGACAACCCGAGAACTCACCTCTCCCCAAGACCCCTAAGGTAGAACCCTTTCCAATTATCAGTCTACCTGGCAGACTTTCCTGAGACAGGGGGTTAGATACGGTGACAACTAACATCCCTTCCTGCCCTAGGAGCCTGCTCTCGGTGCCATGGGCTCACTAGCATGGACGATGCAGTGCAGAATGGGGGCCTGAGAAACTGTCCATTCTGCTCAGGTCCAGAGCATTTTCTGGAAAGCCCAGTCCTTTAATTCAAGTCACAGGCACACTTCCCTGACACTTCCTTCAGGGACAGTGGGCCTAGGCTACAGGAATGCCTACCTGCATCCCTGCAAGTGTGAGAAGAGAGCTGGCGGAGGGGACCCTGAGCTCACTCCCCAGCTCCCTCTTTACCCTGTCCCCTTTCATCATGAGAGAGCTGCCCCTTGGCCTCCTAGGCAGCACACGTGGGCCACAGCTTGGGCCAAGGAACCATTACACACCCTCAGGTTCAAGCAACATTATCAGCTCAGCTTCAACCTATGATTTCTTACCTGCAGACAGTGTGTGTCTATGGGCTTGACCTTCAACTGAATGATTATTAAGTAATGCAAGCATTGCTAATACCTCTGTGGCTTAAAACATGTGGCAAATGATGGTTTAATAAAGTCTCTGAAGGACACAGCCCTGGTCCTGGCCAGGCCTCCAGCTATAGCTGGAGGCTCAAATCAGTGGCAGGCATTCCATACTTGGGGATGAGCCTAACCCTTCTGAAACTGTTTCCAGCCGCAGAGGCAGCTGCAGTGGCATGCTCGGGCTCCAGCTCTCCCCCGCTCTGCATCGCTGAGGCTAGGTACCTTTGGTTTCAAAAATGGATTAGGTGGGAAGGATGAAGGCAGCACCTTCGGTCTGAGAACTGCAGGTCTGCAAGTGTCTCCATTTGGGAAACAGGGTGAGGGGATGTGTGGAGTGGCTGCTTCTGGTCTTGCAGGGACACTTGCATAGGCTGCCCTGATCCTGAGACAGACATCACTGGAGGCTTCAAGGCTTGCAGGGACAGGCTGGGAACCTGGGAACTCCAGGGACAGATCAGAGCTGCATAAGGCATATGAAGAGCATCAAGTCCTCCCCAGGCAGGGGTGTCACAGCACTGTTAGTATGGTGTCACCTCAAGGTCCTCCGATAGGTATATACCCTAAAAAAGGACAGACAGGGGCAGCAGTCCCCATCTACACGCAAGGTCGAGCACAAGTTTCAAAGTCACACAGGACTGACAGAGGGGGAATAAGTGCTAGGGATGGAAGAGAAGCAGTGCTTCACACCCCCAAACACACCAGCCTGGCTTCTGCACACAGGGTTCTATCTCCCTGAGGGTGGCAGCATAGACCCCAGCCAGGTGGGCAGGTGCCCCTATTCCAGACACAGCAGGTGTGGGCCTCTCTCCTGCATCCTGGGTTTCACTGATGTCCAAACCTGGCCCCTCACTTCTTTCCAGAGGTGTGCAACTCCCGAGGGACCAGGCCCCTCACTTTCTTCTGCTTGAGAGCCTGTCACTGTGGTCCTGGTCCCCCACTCTGTTCCCCCATCTTTGCCTTCAGAGTCAGTACAGCTCCTTTGTGGACACTCCAGAGGCAGGGCCGGGGTAAGAGCGAGGAGCAAGAGGTAAACTCGCTAACTGAACCAAAGAGAGGCAAGGAGCCCTGCCCATCCTCTCCCTGCCCAAATACTGTCACTTTCCAGAAAGAAGCCAAGCCCAGCTCAGCATTCGACAAGGCCGAGGCAGATGGGCTGGGAGCGTGGGGAGGCATATGGCGAGAAAGGCATCCTTCGGAAACACGTTGGCCCGGCGGCTGCGGCGGTTTGAATACTACGACTTTTCTTTCTGTCCTGTTTCGGATCATTTCTCTTTGTCTATCATTGTGGTTTCTTGGGGAGAAGCCACCTATCCTTTCTTTTCCAGGGACACTTCTTACAAAACAGAAAGAAAGAGAGTGGAGACACTGGGTCTGGAGGGAAAGATGCACAAAGAAAAAAATGGAGACAATGGAAAGTACTGTAACCAACAGAAACAGGTGAGCGTGTGTGCCCGGGTCCAGGGGGCAGTGTGGTGGGGCACGGCGAGGGATGGGGCTCCCTCCAGTGAGCGCTGCCACGGCTCTAGCTCTCCTGTACTGGCGGCACACAGCGGGGTGGGGGCTCATTGGGAGGGGGCTGGTGGGTGCCTGGGTGGTCGCTGGTCCTCATGGTGTGGCAGACCCCCATATTGTACCCTTGTCCCTGAAGGTGGTGGCGGCTTTGTGGTAGGTCTGCAGTGGCTTCATCTCCCTCTCTCCCCTCCTCCCGCTTGCAAAGTAGTGGCTGTGCCCGGTGGCCTCCATTAGGCCAGAGAGTAGATGGCATTGACGGGTGATGTGGCCTCTGAGCTCTCGTTGCCCTCTGTTTCCTCCTTGTCCTTTTTCACTGTGTACTGGCCAATGAAGGAGCCATCCTCGTTGAACTGACCCTCCCCGCCTTCACCATAGTCCACCAGGCTGTCATCACTCTCCTGCTGCTTGATGGTGCCGTCTAGAGACGTCTGGCTACCCTGCAGGGGCTTGTTGTCTTCGTCACTGGTCAAAGAGAAAGACAGAGACTCAGGGCCCTGCCCTGCCCCTCCTGGCTGGCCTCTCACCACACATCGGCCCTGCACAGCTCTGAGGATGTGGACCCTGGGGTCGCCCAGTTCTTACTCCCCTAGTGCAGGAGCCTCCACTAAAGGAAATCTGAGACCCAGGAGGACAGATGTCCCCTCTGAGGTGTGGTGGCACACCAGCGCAGAGCAGGGACTGGAGCTCCCACCTCTAAACTCCTGGTCTGGGGTTCTTTCCATGAGACAGGGCCACTATGCAGGAGGAGCAGCAGAGAATGGCCATTCCGCAAGGCAGGGCCACAGCTTGTGAGACCACGTAGGGTGGTAAGAGTCAGGACGGGGAGTTCTGGCCCTGACTCAGTCACCTTGTGGCCACAGCCTGTCTGTGGAAGGTGGGCCTTCCACGACCTGTGCCCCTTTAAGGGTTTTAAGAGAACAGACTTCTCCCCTCTGCTCCACTTCCCTGGGTCAGTGCTGTCTCTTTGGACATGTAGTTTATCTGCAAACAGCTGTTACTGCTTGGGACCCAGCAAGTAAGAGATCGGACGGCGCGAGAGAGGGGCGTACAGCGAAGCACAAAAGGCCAACACAATTGCGAAAATAGCGCCCTTGGAGGGAGAAAGCTGGTGGGTAAAGTGGCTGGCTGGGCACCAACGCCCAGTATGGATATCTGCTGTGCTCCTGAGGACGCAAAGGCCTCGCATCCCTCCCCTGGCTGGGAAACTCTCTCTGCCCTTTAGGCTCAGAGGGGGGACCAGGTGCTGCTGGCTACACTTCAGAGGTGAGATGGCGCCCAGGCAGGAGGCCGCTGTGGGCCAGCAGTGGGGGGCAGGGGCTCAGGAGCGATTCACACTGTTTAAGCAGACATGTGACACTGCCCCCCGCCTCCGCCCTGCTCCCAGCCCAGTCTCAGTGGCTCCTAGGCATGGGGAAAATGCCCAGCTGAGCTACCACTACCCCAGGCAGCAGCTTCTAACAGCAGCAGTGGACAGACGGCTGCCAGGGGAGGCCCTACATGAGCAAGTATTAGTGGCTGGAAAGCCATTTGCTCAGCGGGTCTCCACGTGGCTCTGAGTCTGTGCCGGAAGTGGAACTCTCTTTGAGAACCACCAGATTCTCACTGCTGGACCCCTCACCCTACCTGCACATCTTCTTTCTACCTGCACCCTTCCTGGGGCCCTCTGCCCACTGCAGGGCTTGAGAGCTGCGTTTGGTGACTTGTGGAAATTCTTGTCTGGTTCCAGGCACCTCACCTAGCTGCAACCACAGGACAGAGATACTGGCAGAAGGGGAGAGCTCTTGAGAGGACCAGGCTCTTAGTTTTGGAAGAAGAGACCTCTCTTGAGGAGGCCTGAATGAAAGGGTGGCCTGGTCTAGCCATCTGTCAGCTCAGCCTCCCAGAAACCTCAAAGGCCCAGGAGGACAGACACGAGAATGCAGCACGGCCCCACTAGAAAGCTGCGCCGGCAATGCAATAACAGTGGGCCAGCTCCCCCTTGCTCCCAGGAAGTTTAGTTCTTCCTCTTTCTTACTCATTTTAGTCTTTTTTCAGCTTTGGACTCCTGGATGCAGCAAATGGGCGCTTGGGATGGATGCTGCATCGGTGTGCATGTGTGGCACCGGCCTGAGCCTGCTCCTGCATGTATCTCAGTGGGGCAGGGACATTGTTTTTGTGTAAGGATTTTGTGGTCTGGGAAAGGGCAGTGCACGAGGCACAGCTTCCCCCAGTGCAGGCTGCTGACCCTGTCCTCACCTTACTTCTCTGGCTGCGCTGAGGGTCTGGGGGCAAGAAAGGCCCATGGCCTTTGGAAATGAAGGCCAGGGCTGCTGAGGACAGCCAGGGAAGAGGGAGGGGCCTCTCGTGCTGGCCCTCATGGGAGGCTTGTGGGGGTGCTGGAGCTAGCTGGCCAGGTGTGGTTCACAAGCTGCCACATGGGCCCCTGGGTGGGCAGCAGCTCCCCACACCCCAACATTGATCCGATCTTGCTTGCTAGGCTGTTTATGGGCAGCATGGCAGAAGCCCAGAAAGGAAGAGGAGAGGTCAGAGGAAGACAGGGTTGGCCTGGGCCTGGATACTGACCAGGCAGGGGTAGGGAAGGAGGGATCTGACCAGGCATTTCCTCCCACCCCACCTGATCTGGAGTGGGATTCCACCTGCCATCCAGTGGACAGCTGACAATGTTGTTAAGCCCAGATGCAAAGGTCCACGCAGATCTAAGCGGAGGCACAGGCAGAGAGGACAGCAGCTGTAACAGCAGTCAGCCCCTGTCCTCTCCAGTCCCACCACTAGGTCACTGGGGGTGGGCGTGGCAGTTTGGGCAAATGTCTTCTCAGTGTGGCCTTAGCCCTCTCATCAAGGACATGGGTGCTTCTCCAAAGCCTATTCTAACAGAGAGCCTGGAGATACTGCCAGGTTCAGGAGGAAAGGACTTGTAATCTACATTTCCTTTCATTCCTCTTGGCTTTGGGACAATGACCTCTCCGGATCGCTCTCTTTGGGACTGGGGGTGGGTGCAGGCAGAGAAGAAGTCTGCAGCAGAGCTCACTTTGCAGTAAAAAGGTGGAAAGACACATATAGGAGCCCAGGGCATTGGAGTTGTGCACCTGAGTGGATGAAGGGGTGTGTGTCAGGGAGTGGCCTTGACTGGCATGACCAGGACACACGGCCTCTCTGAGCAAGTGGCCCCTTTCAAGGGGAGAGGCAGAGACAACGTTCCAGTGGGCAAGGATATGGATGCAGAAGCCTTGTGGCCAGGCCAAGCTGCTTTGAGTTGAGGGGCTTGGGGCAGTGAGGACAGCTATGTAGGGGAAGAGGCAGGTCACATACCTGTAGTCAAAGGAGCCATCCTCTTCCTTGGGGTCTTCCGGGCCCAGAGGAACATCCTTCTTTTCTCGAACTTGGTCATCAACAGAGGCAGACACAGACAGGATGATTAAGAAGCTGGCTCCTCTCCCCAGGGCTCTGCTGGGTGCAGCGCCAGAAGACACTGCCCTGGTGCAGTGACACTCTCCCTTTTAATAAGTTGCCATTGCACCTCCCTAGTTCCTGCTTCCTGAGCTCAATCAGTTGCAAAGTTGATTCTTCCACCTCCTCCTCACTCCTGGGAGGCTTCTCGCATCCCTATAGACAACCTGCATCTCCTCCTACACAGCTCCCTATTACTCCTTCCCAGAAAGTCTTCCCAAGGGAATGGATCCCATCTTCTTCCTTGCCAAAGGCAATACTCCACTGTCCTCCCCTTTCTTATTCTGCTCAGTATTATAATTATTAGTGCACATTTCTTATGCCCGTAACAGAATGCTGGCTCTTTCCTCAAGAGAGGGGATTGTTTCTTCACAGCCCCTGGCATTCCACCCTGTTGAAGGAGGGCACTCCTTATTCCTACGGGATGAAGTGTTCTCCTACCGGTCCTCACTCGCTGGCTGTTCTCCTTCCTTGAACCTCCCCTGGGTGTGCACACATCAGCCAGGGCCTGTTCGTGTGCTGTGCTGGGCCTCTGAGACAGCTATGGTGTTAAGGAGGGACGTCTTTCCCTCTGCTATCCCTGGTACCTGGGCACTCTTTATGTGTCCTTTTTGAGGAACATGGCTGGATTATCACCCCTACTTTTAAGCAAGGGAAACTGAGGCCTTACAAGATGAAGAACAGTCATACCATTAATTAGTAGACTATAGCGAAGCCCGGAGTCTGGGCCCTGTGGCTCCCGGGCCACTCATCTTTTCCATATACAAGAGAGCTGCTCTGAAGCAGGCAGGAAGGCGGGCAGCCTTGGAGAGCTTTCTGGGACGGGGCATTTTCTAAATGGGCAAAGGCTCAGTTTATCTGGTGAATCACTCAGGTATCCAGGTCCACCTGGAACAGGGGATAGCTCGGTGTGTCTTCCCAAGTTTTCATGTCAAACAAAAGGCTAGACAGCTCCCTAATTCCGGCTTTTTTTGCTTATGAAAGAAAAACAGACCCAAAGCAGAAAATCAAAGTGAAAGAAAACATCAGCCCTAAGGAACTGCAGATAGTTTCTTCACTTTGCTCTCTCAAAGTCCCAGGGTCTGTGGGCGCTTGGTGGGGGGAAGGAAAGAAGAAAGGATCTCCTTTCCCTTCTTTTTGTTTCCTCTCTGTTGAGGCTGGCGCTGTCCGGAGTCAGGGGGAGGAGCATCTGGGGAGCGGGCAGCACGTCTGGTGACAGGGCTCTGGGGCAGGGAGCAATTTCATTCTGCAGTCCAAGATTTTTGCTCTCAGAGTTATCCATTACCCTGTCTCCTGTCACCCTACCCACCCATCAGGGACAGATGGCTCTCTTACCCATCTGGAAAACAATCAATATTTTCAGAAACAAAAAGGCCAGAGGTCCTTGTCTTTGACCTTGGTTTGTCTGGGCTGGAGGATCTTGAAGAGATCAGAAGAGAAATGCTTCTGCAGAAATTCAGGGAAGCCCAAAGCCCTTGAAGGGCCACGAGGAGCAAGTATTGCAGGTCCTCC
>RJWM01000949.1:0-12598 GCA_004363535.1 Dasyprocta punctata
AAGGACAAGAACCACATGATCATCTCAATAGATGCAGAAAAAGCTTTTGACAAAATCCAACACCCATTCATGATAAAAACCCTACAGAAAATCAGAATAGATGGTCTCTACCTCAACCTGATAAAAGCCATATATCATAAACCAACAGCCAACATCTTACTAAATGGAGAAAAACTGAAAACTTTCAACCTAAAATCAGTAACAAGACAAGGATGTCCATTATCACCGCTTCTATTCAATATAGTTCTGAAATATTAGCCAGAGCAATTAGACAAGAGAAAGAAATAAAGGGAATAAGAATAGGAAAGGAAGAAGTGAAATTATCATTATTTGCAGACGATATGATACTCTACATAGAAGACCTCCAAAGATCCATTAGAAGACTTCTAGAAGTAATAACCAAATTCAGTAATGTAGCTGGATACAAGGTGAACACTCAAAAATCAATAGCATTCCTGTACACAAACAACAAAGTCACTGAGAGAGAAATAAGGGAAACCACACCCTTCACTATAACATCCAAAAAATGAAATACTTAGGAATTAATCTAACAAAGGAAGTAAAAGATCTATACAGTGAAAATTACATTACTCTAAAGAAGGAGATTGAAGATCTCAGAAAATGGAAAGATATTCCCTGTTCATGGATAGGAAGAACAAACATCGTGAGAATGGCCATTCTCCCAAAATTATTATACAGATTTAATGGAATCCCAATCAAAATACCACTTGCCTACCTCACAGAGCTAGAGAAAGCATTCCTGAAATTCATCTGGAACCAGAAAAGACCTAGAATAGCAAAGGCAATTCTGGGCAACAAGGTAAGGCAGGAGGCATCACAATCCCCAACTTGAAACTATACTACAAAGCTACTGTGATAAAATCAGCATGGTACTGGAATCAAAACAGACCTGAAGATCAATGGAATAGATTAGAAGATACAGCCACAACTACAAACACACTTAGCCAACTCATCTTTGACAAAGGAGCCAAACATGTACACTGGAAGAAAGATAGCCTCTTTAACAAACGGTGCTGGAAAAACTGGCTTTCTATATGCCGTAAACTAAAACTAGATCCATGTCTATCACCATGCACTAAAATAAAGTCAAAATGGATCAAAGATCTGAATATTAAAACAGAGACACTAAACTTACCAGAAGACGGAGTAGGTAAAAATCTTGATGACATAGGAGTAGGCAGAGAGTTCATGAACAAAAATCAAATTGCACGGGAAACACTTTCCAGAATCAACAACTGGAATCTCATCTTACTAAAAAGTTTTTGCATGTCAAAGGAAATCTCCAACAGAGTGAAAAGAAAACCCACGAATTGGGAAAATATCTTAGCCAATTGTCCATCAGACAAAGGACTTCTATCTAAAACATATAAAGAATTAAAAGAAATCAGGCCCCTAAAATTCAAGGACCCAATCCAAAAATGGGCACCTGAGATGAATACATACTTCTCAGAGAAAGAAATACAAATGGCAAATAAATATATGAAAAAATGTTCAACATTAATGGTCATTTGGGAAATGCAAATTAAAACAACACTGAGATTCCATCTCACTCCAGAAAGAATGGCCAAGATTAAAAAATCAACCAAAAACATATGCTGGAGGGGCTGTGGGGAAAAAGGAACTCTTCTCCACTGTTGGTGGGAGTGTAGACTGGTGCAACCACTGTGGAAATCAGTGTGGAGATTCCTCAAGAAGCTAGGATTAGAGATCCCATTCAACCCAGCTATCCCACTTCTGGGCGTTTTCCCAGAAGAACTGAAAACATCATACTACAGTGATATCTGTGCATCCATGTCTATAGCAACACAATTTGTAATAGCCAGAACTTGGAAACAACCCAAGTGCCCATCAATCAAAGACTGGATAAAAAAGATGTGGTATTTTTGTACAATGGAGTACTACTCAGCTATTAAGAAAGATTGCATTGAGACTTTTATAAGTAAATGGTCACGACTTGAGACCATACTCATAAGTGAGATAAATCAAACCCCCATGTGTAAATACCGTATTGCCTCCCTAGTGTAAGAAATGGAAAAAGTATATATGATCCAAAATCTATAATAAATACTAGGTAAGGGTAAAAAATAGCTCAAAGAGCAAAAATATTTGGGAAGGGAAAAGGGGGAAAGAGGGAAGGAAAAAGGAAAAGATATAAATCTGTATATATGTATATGTAAGATAACTAAAATGAACACACTGCTGAGTGTATTCGTTATTGATAAAGAACAATTAATACTCATATGATTAGATCAATTTTACATGTCTATATCTGTTAAGGTAAACAACCATTTTGAAGATAACAATACGCAATATTGCAACCATTGTCAAGTTTCTATCCTGTTTTGTAAACCTGTAATGTTACTGTTGTGCATTTACTCTAGTCATTTGTTTGTCTCTTTTGCTTTTTGTCTTTGTTATATGTGTCTTTTTTTTCTCTTAAATGAAAAAAAAAAAAAAACTGACCCAAGGCGAAAACCAGATGCATAGTCAAGACACTCCCAGCCATGTTGCCTTGGCACAGTAATGCCACTGTAAGTTATACAGCATCTTCACCCATCACAGTCATGGTATCAGTTTGTACACTGTTTCATACAGGCACACAAATTAAATGGAAAAACTTGTTCTTTTCATTTATTTACATCTGATAAATTCACCTGGGTGCTTTAGCTAATGAATTCTTAAGAGAGAGAGAGAGATCAGTGTATCCAGGAAAAATTCCATGAAGAATTCAAAGAATAGGCAATATTTGGAAGAAGTTGGAGGACAGTACATAGCCCCATGTAGGAAAGATAGGAATGTGCATGATGTATTAGGAAAAATAAATAGACAGGCCTAGTTGAGCAGAGATTTGCAAAAGCAAGTATAGCAGCAAATGAGCTGGAAAGTCTTAGCAGTGGACAATTGTTTTTGCTACTCTGGCTCCTTTAACATTTTCCTAGCAATATGACCATAATTTCCTCTTACAAACCATTCTCTTCTTCTCTGATTGAATGAAATTTGGATAGTGTTGACTCTACCACTGTTCAGGAGTGAATATGTGACTCAGATCTGGTGAATCACAATCCTATTGCCCTGAACAGTTTAGGAATGGACAATAAGATGCAGTGAAACTTTTACTGAGAGGCACATGGTCTTCTGGAATTGCTAATAGTAAAATGCTATAAGGTTGGCAAGGCTGAGAGATAGGCACTTGATGCTAGGAAATGATTCTGATACAGCAGAAGATAGAACTGAGAGGTAAAGAGAGGGACTAAGCCTCAGTGACACTATCCAGCTCTTGAATAAAGTCATGACTGAGACTAATTACCACTAGACTTTTCAATTATGTCAGTCGATAGTTTTCTGTTTGTACTTGTTTTTTATGCTACATTTTTTTTTCACATGCAACAAAATAACCCTAGATGATTTGGGTCTTTTTTTACAAAAGTGAGAATGAAATTAAGTCTTAAAAAGCGGGGCTCTCACTGGGCATGTTGGTGCACACCTGTAATGCCAGCACTTGGGAAGCTGAGGCAGGAGGATCGTTGCAAGTTGGAAACCAGCCTGGGCTACAAAGGGGTCAAGACCAGCCTGAACTGCATTGGGAGACCCTGTCTCAAAAGACAAAAAAAAAAAAAAAAAAAAAGCAGGACTCTAGACTTAGACTACTTGCCCTCCATATCATTCTGCTGTAGCTAAAACTTTCTACTTCTCATGTGTGTGGACCTATATTTTACTTAACATAAACTTGGCACAAATTATTAAGCAGCTGAACTTTGCAGGGTGTGGTTCATCTTTGTAATATACCTTCAAGATAATAGGGATTTTCTTTTCTTTTTTTTTTTTTTTTTGCTTTTGTTTTTTTGAGACAGGGTCTTATTATACAGTTGAGGCTGAACTTGAGCTCACTTTGTAACCCAGACTGGTCTCAAACTCGCAGTGATCCTCCTACCTCAGCCTCCTGAGTGCTGGGATTACAAGCATGAGCCACCATGTCCAGCTGATAATAGGGATTTTCAATGAAGATAATTGTGATGATGTCGCTTGTTTTAATAGCCAATGAAATGTAACAGAACATATAATGCTATAGGAACAGTGTACATAGAACCATTCAATATGAAATACATGCTTTAATGTATATCAATAATCACATTAAATTGATAACTGGTTTGAGAAAAAAATTCTAAAGGGCAAACTCAAATAGGTGCCTCTCACTCATGGTTCCTTAATGTATTATTTGTGTGAGCCATTTTCCCTTTCTATGACTCAATCATCCTATAAAAAATAGGCACATGATAATACCTAACTTATACTCCTTGTACAGGGATATATGCGGTCTTCATCTATATTTATCTTCATTTCAATTCGCCAGGCACTTAAAGAACATCAGAGAAAGCTACTCCAGGAATATAATAATAATGATGAAAGTTAAAGTTTATTAATTAAGTACTATGTTCTAGGCATTATTCTAAATGTTTTACATGTATGTAACCATGTGCACCTCACCATAGCCCTATAAAATATATATAATTATCATCCCCATTTTTCTGAGACTCAGAAAAGTTCTGTTTCTTACATGAAAGCCAAAGTGAGCCATAATTTGAACACAGGCAGCTCTATATCACCTCTCTACTTTTTCTAGTAGTATAGTAAACAATCTACAATAGAATAATAAATATGAAGGAAGAAAGCCAAAAGAAATATCGAAAGATTTTTTAATATTGGGCTGGGAAATGTAGGTAAGTGGTAGAGTAGTTGCCTAGCATGCATGAGGCTGTAGGATTGATCCCCAGTACGGCAAAAAGAAAAGAAAAAGGTTTTAACTGTTTTTCACTTTCCCATAAGAGATTTCCTTGAGCTCAAGACTTATTGACTTTGGGGAGTTAGGACTGGGGATTGAACCAGTGCCTTCTCACGGAGCTATGTCCCTAGTGTTTGTATTTTGAGGTTGGGTTTTGCTAAGTCATTAAATTGCCCAGGCTGGACTCCAACTTGTTGTCCTCCTACCTCAGCTTCCCAGACTGCTGGGGTTAAAAGGTGTGTTGCCATGCTTGGCTTTGACTTGTATTTTATTATTATTTATATTTAATTGACATAGTTAATTATACATGTTTATAGGATATTTCAATATATGCATACAATGTGTAATGATCAGATCAGGGTAATTGGCATATCCTTCACCTCAGACATTTATCACTTTGACTTGTTTTAGGCACAATTTTAAAAAGTATGTCAATGTTTCTCAAACTTGTGGGAAATGATAAGGGACAAATAAAAATGCTGATCTCAGCTGGATAAAGTGGTGCATGCTTGTAATCCCAGCTCTCCAGGAGGCTGGGGCAAAAGGATCACAAGTTAGAACCCAACCTGAGCAATTTAGTGACATAAGAAGAACTTACCTTAATAAAAATAAAAATAAAAAATAAAAAGTAAATGGGGGAAGGGTTGGAGATACAGCCCAGCACAAAAACCCTACTGCAATCTCCAGGATTGAAAAGGTTGTTGGGGGGGGGGGGCTGATATTTAAGAGAAAAGTTAAGGAAAGGATAGGAAAATGAGAACACTGAAAAAATAAAATACACACCAAGTCAGGGGCCTCTTTAAGGAAACAGCAAGGAAACAAACTTACCTATGGCAGTAACCAGTAAGATTATCACGATGGTACAGTATATGAAAGTGACCTTTTCGATGACTATCCTGAGTCAACAACTGAAAGTTAAAGGATAGTCAACACTAAAAGAGGTCAGGTCCAGACAAGAAGGTCCTGTCCCAGAAACATCCCATAGAAAGATTCTAAGGAAAAGTGGATCTAGAAAGACTATATCTAATCAAAGTGGGAAGTTCAGAACCCCACAGGAAAAGAAACAAATTCTCGAAGAAGTTTTAGCCATCTTTGATGGACAAAATCAGTTAAGTGGACTTGAGTTGAAAGGGTTCTCAGCCTCAGACATTGGAAAAAAATGGGAACTAAAATAACCATTGTTCTTTATGTTAGAACAAACTCTTCTGTCTTCTGCTAACAAAAATCTGGGCTTCTGGGAGGAAGGGAGGTAGAGAGAGAGGGAGGAAAGAAGGGAGGGAGAATGGGAGGGAAGAACAAGAGAAAGAGAGAGATTCCTTTTTTCAATCCAAAATTAAAACAAAATCTGATAAAGGCACCATGATCAAATAAAAGTGACTGAGAAATCTTACTTAAGAATAGTGATATAACATGATAACTAAAATATTAAGAAATTAAATAACGCCAGACCACGTAGGATCATGTCTGGAATACAAAGATAATTCAACATTAGGAAATTTATTTTAATACTTAACCGTGTTAACAATAAAAAAAAGTAACTATCATCTCTTTGGATTGATATGATTGATTTCCTTAGCCAATAAATATTAAGCACCTACTAGGTGCCAGCTACTGTGTTAGGTGCTAGGGGAACAGACATTGAGAAAAATATAAATCAACTACAAAATTTATATATTAATATCTGATATTATATATTATCAGATTATACATCAGTAGTAATAAATACTATGAAAAAAAAAAGCAGGCTGAGGTAAAAAAGTGATGGGAAAGATGCTACTTAAAACAAGCGACCAGGGAATGGTCTCTCTGTTAAGATTAAATTTGATCAAGACCTAATGAAGTGAGGGATTTAGACAAAGAAACATCTGAAGAAGGCTCCAGGTAGAGAGAACAGCAAATGCAAAGCCCATAAATGGAAGAGCACTGAGCATTTTCAGGATATCATTGATATGGTTAGAGGAGAGTAAGCAAAATAGGGAGTAGAAGAACACAAAATCAGAGTGGTGGAGGACAGAGGGGACAGATGATACAAGGCCTATAGGTCCTAGGGCATTGGTTTTTATTTTGATTGAGACCTCTAGTCCCTAGAAGGTTTTGAATAGAAGATTTGGTCTCCAATTGTAAAAAGATTCTTCTGATTGCTAAGTTGGGAATAGACTCTAAGGATAAAGGTAGAACCAAGTGACCAGACAAAAAAATGCCATAATAGTCCAAGTAAGGAACCAGGGTGACTAGTACCAGAATGCTAATGTCAGTAGGAAAGGTGGTGAGAGGTGGTTACAGTTTGAATATCTTAGGAATTCCAGTATACTATAAAGCTGAGCTTGTTTTAAATTAAGGACCCTCAATGTCAGTATATGCAAATATTTTCTCTGTAACAGTTCAGTTTCTCCAAAGACAGAACCTCTTATCTCTTGCCTAGAGATAACTCCAGTCTAGATGCTAGTTTTCTGAAGCTAGGCAGGGGAAAGCAGAGCACTGTGTTAAGAATTAGACTTGTATGTTCTCCTATCATATCCTTGTTTTCAGACCTATTCCTCAGTCTGATATGCTGAAGTCCAGACCCTTGCTAGTTCAATTTCTCCAGAATTGATATCTTTTGTCTCCCGCATGGTGATCAAAAGGAAAGTATCCAACTGCTTAGGGTGAGCATACAGATAAGAAGTTGGGTTACACTTATCTTTTACATAATCTGCTCCCTTTGATTCTTTTCCTTCCTTGCACATGTAATTTACTCTGCTTCCAAGGACCATGCAAAAGATTTTTGTGCTAATTGCTAGTGTTCTCCTCTGCAGTACCTCAGCTGGAAATTTCTGTCTTGCTAAAATACTTACCACTTCTCCATCCATTTTTAGCCTTCACGTACTCTAGCTTAGGGTTAAAGAGGTGTCCTAATGTCACTAAACATGGAGTTTGGATTTTTATTTCTCATCTTCCTCCCATGAACGTCTTTAAAAATGTTAAAATATGCTTAATGTATCTCCTAGTAGGAAATGACAGATTAATACTTTATAAAATGCTACTTTTCACCTTTCAAGTCAGCAGAGACCATTAACCTTGTTTTGATAACTTCAATTCCTTGATGGCTATTGACTGGACAATTTAGCTCCTTCCCACTAAGCTTCCTATAGGCAGGTCACCTGAATGTCCTTAAGACAACTTCTCCCAACACAAACACTAGAGTAGATAGAGTCCAAGTGCATTCTTTTTTCTAAAAAACAACAGCACTCGGGAGGCTGAGGTAGGCGGAGCGTTGTGAGATCAAGGCCGGCCTGGGTTACAACACGAGCGCAAGGCCGGCCTGAGCTACATAGTGCGACCCTGACTCAAAAAACTAGGGCTGGGAGTTTGGCTCAGTGGCTTAAGCGCCTGTCTGGCAGGTGTGAGGCTGTGAGTTCAATCCCCGGTGCCACAAAAATAAATAAATAAATAAATAAAAATAAAAAATAAAAAAAATTACAAATAAATAAAAATTAAAAAGCTTTACTGAGATACAATTTAAATACCATATAATTCATCCCTTGAACTATACCAGTAAACTGCCTTAGTGCATATTTAGAGTTTTGCATTCACTACCACAATCACTGTTAGAATATTTTCACTACTTCCAAGAGGAACTCCCATGAGCCATTGCAAACAATCCTCCCTCAACCCTGTAGCCCTAGGCATACAAATCCACTACCCCTATATATTTGCCCATCTGGATATTGCATATAAATGGAATCATATAACATCTGGTGTTTTGGGACTGATTTCTTTCACTTAGCATGTTTTTAAACTTTAACCATGTTGTAGCTTGTATCATTCCTTTTTATTAAGTGCTCTCATTTTTTTCACTTTTATTTATTTTATTTATTTATTTATTTGTGGCACCAGGGATCAAATTCACAACCTTGCACCTGCCAGACAGGCACTTAAGCCACTGAGCCAAATTCCTGGTCCTAGTTTTTTGAGGCAGGGTCGCACCATGTAGCTCAAGCGCAGTGTAGCCCAAGCTGGCCTTGAACTCACAATGCTCCTCCTACCTCAGGCTCCCTAGTGCTGGAATTAAAGGCATGTGCCACCACACCAGCTTTTCACCGTTTTTTAGTGCAATTCCTTTGTATTTGTACTTACATCTGGGTTTTTCTTTCACTTTTCCAGAACCAAAAAGTCCTGGACCTTCTCAGTTCAGGCTCTAGGTTAACACTTCCCAGCCTCAGGAACAGCTCTCTTTGGAAGTAGCTGAGGGTCTGATTTGGCCCATGGATCCTTGCAGTTTTTCACAACCTAATCTTGTAGGTAACATACAATTATTTTTGCCATATTTTGTTGGCCATACTTACCAACCCCCATACAACATGGGAGAGAATTATACCAGGGTATAAGGACCATAGGCAGGCACCACTGGTGACTTTCTTAGAGATGGCTACCACTGTGAGCATGTGGTCATGCTGCAATCCATGGAAAGGCTTAACTTCTTGCTTTGTCCATCTCATAGATCACTTCTTGTAAGATAGCAAAAACAAACAAAAAGCTCTCTTACACTGCAAAAAGCTAGCTCCCTGAGAAGGAAGAATCACTCTTGTTTCAGTAGCACCTGATATCCCTTGATCAGTGTAGAGGTGAATATCTGGCATTACAGGAATGAGGAACTGAAACATAATGTTTGTCTTTAAAAGAAACCAATGGCTGGTAGCAACTTGATTGAACATAGTGTTGGTTGTATAAATAAAATTGAAAAACTCTCACTCACCTGGCATAAATGTATTCACCTGGTGAATGATTACTTCCAAGAATAGCTACAGTAGCATGCAGAAGAAAGTAACTACATCTTTCTTGTGGTTTGGTCATGAATATTCACTCAGTCTTTTCATCACGCAACAAATATTAATGGTACAGAGGGGAGCTTTGTGTCTAATTAACATGCTCTGAATGCTCCTTTAGGATCTGACACTATACTTAACAATATGACACTATTATATTAACAATATAATAAAGTCACATGAAACAAACATATAGTCCCTTCCTTTGCAAATCTTTCATTCAATGGTAGCATTCAATGGTAGGGGAAAAAACAGGCAAGTCACAAACTACCATACTATTTCTTTATTTTTAAGGACAATTAACATAAATGACTATAAAGATTCTCTTTTAAAATATATGTATAAAAATAAAATAAAATACATGTATATTAGCTTTTGTCTTGGATCTCTTTCCATTTCCATGTGTTTTTAGTTATTGATGAAAACTGTTTATATACAAATGACTTTTTAATTTAAAAAAACACATTTTAGGGCACAATGTAGCAGCACCATCTGTTGGGGTTTATTTTCTGTGTGGGTCAATTCAGCAGATAGTGATAAGATGAGCATTTGGGGATTTGAAATTTCATTGAGAGCTTAATTTGTGTTGCATCATGTAACCATGTCAAAAGAGGGTAAATTAAATCTCTTTAGTACATTTAAAATACAGGGAAATGCACAAATATATCTTTACTAAACTTGGTTTAGTGGAAATATTCCAGATAAACAGATTGAAGGAGACTTTACTTAAAATAGTTTTGCAGATTGGTATAAGCTCAAGATCAGATTAAGTTGTGATAGTAACAAATAGTTTAAAAATGTAATTTTATATATTTTCATTTCTGTATTAACAAGAAATCTTAGAATTTGCATAGTTTGGTATTTATTTGCAAGATCAATTTAAAAGCAACATTCAAACAATTCCGTTAGCAGCTTCCAGCACATCTGAGTTTTTACATCCTTAGCAAAAACTATCACACAAATAAATGGCTTTTTCTCAAAGGAACTTCCACGCACAGTAATGTCAAATGAGGCTGCAAGCTCTTAATATAGAAAGGAAGAGGATATCTTAAAAGCTCTAGGTAAAGATGACTCTTCCCTTACATAAAAAAATAGATATAGGCCATTTTATTGTCACTGGGTTGGCAAAAATTAAGAAGCATAACAATACTAATCATCAAAGTACATGGAATTCTTACACGTTGTGGAAGAGTGGAAAACTATTTGCCATTAGTTGTCTCACAAAGTTGAATATTTGCATACTCCACAACCCTACACCTTGGTGGAAACATTACATGTGTGATCAGGAGACATGTATAAGAATACTCACGCTGGGCGTGGTGGTGCACATCATAATCCCACTTAGGAGACTGAGGCAGGAGGATTGCTGTGAGTTTCCTGGGCTACACAGTGAGTTCAAAGCCAGCCTGAACTGTATAGCAAGAGCCGATCTCAAAAAAACCAAGCAAACCAAATATATATATATATTCATAGCAGCAATATTTATGATACACAAGGCTGGAAACAAACCAGCAACATATCAATGAAAGAATAAACTGTGATACATTCACACAGTAGAATGTTGTATAGTACCGAAAATGAACAGACTGTCATTATACACAAAATGGATGAATCTTAGAAATATGTTGAGTAAAGAGGGCAAGTCTCCCAATAACTTATATAGGATGATAGCATTTTTATAAAGCTCAATATCATGTAAGTTAACACACTGTCTTGACAAATATACCTTTGTGATCAAACAAAAATTTTCAAAACAAAGCTAGAAAGGAATGGTAAGTACACAATTTAGGGTACCAGTTGCCCCTGAGGGCAAGGGGAGGAGACAGCAGAGAAACTCAAAGGTGGATGCAAATGACTAAGAATTTTTCTAATGCTTGGTTTGGATAGAGGTTTCTGGGTGTTCATTATATTATTAAGCTTTATACTTTACATATGTGTTAATTATAATTTTGTATACACTAAAAAGCAAATTTGTAACAGGTTTTGAAATTGTCAACTCACTCCCTCCAATTGAGAAATAAGAAAACTGATGTTTATGCAACATGTAAAGAAACAGAGTGACATAGCTCCCTTCTCTAATAAGGAATGAGACAGAATCCTGCCAAATGACCCCCCCAACAAAGATATTCATAGGTTTTAAGAATAATGAGTCTAGCAGGAACCAAGAGAATGTAAGTAAAACTAAATGTAGGCAAATTAAATGCGATTCTTTTTCCCCCTAATGTGCTAATGGAGTGTACAAAACTATTTATCTGCCAGTCAGGAAATAAACTGTGATGCTGCAGAATGGAATCTCATTGTCATCAGGTAAAGTTAAAAATTTTCAGAGTAAAAGGAACAAGAAAACTTTCATGAAAACTGGACTCAGAATGGAATATCCAGGAGAAAACGAGCAAAAACACAAAGACCAAATGAATTCATTCATTTATTCAACAAAACTTTCTTTAGCATAGCCACTGCTGTGGGTGGTGGGGAAGTAAGTGAAGTATGAGACATAATTAGGACAGTCCCTACTCTCAGTGAACTCACACTGCCATTCAGGGTAACCTTCAGAATACAAACAGAAAAGATACTGCGACAGATATCGATAAAGAGGTGTCCATATAAAGAAAAAGGACCTAAAACCAACAAAAGGGAGGAGTGCTTGTAGGTTTTCAAGAACAATGAAGTTGATGAAGTTAGTAGGGAGGGAGGTATCAGTTTTAATTCTAGGCCAAAGGATAGTAAAATATGAGAGTTGAGAGAGCAAATCAAAGTACCTATCCACCAGGATCCAGAAATAAGAGAAACACAAAGAGAGATTTTGGCTTGAAATTGGAAGAAAAATGGTAACACAGGCAATAGGAGGTCACATTTATTGGGTATTCTGTGCTAGATACTCTTCTAAAAGGTTTTTATGAAATAACTAACTTAATTCTTATTTTTTCCTATTTTTTTATTTTAAAGAGAATAAAACCAAGCAAAATAAAACAGAATAAAGCCATTCAAAACA